>JAXFYN010000289.1:0-170000 GCA_036172215.1 Camellia granthamiana | reverse complement strand
AAAAAAGGAGTATTTTTTTTTTTTTTTTTTTTTTTTTTTTTTACCCTTTTTGGGATAAATTACAACTTCTTTTTTTCTTTTTTTTGAACAAGGATAAATTATAGTTTGTCCCTACTATATTTGATTAAAATTTCACTTTTGACTTTTAAAGTTTTTTTTTTTTTTTTTTTTGACCCTTTCAAGTTTTTCTTTTTTACACAAACTAATATGGGCAAATTACAAACACCTCCCTCGAGATTTGGTGAAAATATAGATTTCTCCCTACGGTTTGAAAAATTACAAATTGTCCCATGAAGGTCAAATTTGCATAACAAATTAGGAGATAATCTGTATGAAAATAAAAATCTCAGAGGGCAATTTGTTATGGAAATACAAACCTCAGAAGGCGGGATGTAATTTCTCAAATCTCAGGGGGAATCTATATTTTCAACCAAACCTCGAGGGGGGTGTTTGTAATTTGCCCAATTAATTTTTATTCAAAATTAAATAGAAAATATTACATTGACAATCACGTGATAGAAAAATATTTTATTATATATAACAAATATATCTGACATAAACCTAAACTTCAAAATAATAATATATTTTGTTATTTAGTAGTTAGTGTGACATTTTTTTTGGTCTAATTTTAAACATAAAATTAACTGTAATAATAAATTGAAAAAAACTTAAAACATTAGACGTTAAAGTGAGAAAAATAAATTTTAAATATCAAAAAGAGAAAATGACTAAATATAAAGGGGGCAAAATATAAATTATCCTTTTTTGTGAATAAATTGCACTGACTAAGTCCCATAAGTTTGACATTAATTACATTAGTTTCTTTGAGATTTTAATTAACAAAAACCTTAGCCTATTTTTCTTTAGAAATTATTAATAATGTGAATGAGGAAAAAAAAATAGTCATTTTTTTATATTAAAATATATATTTTGCTTTACATATCTTTTTGTCTTTACACATTTGCATTATGTTCAGTATCTTAAACTTATTAAAAGGAATGTCAGTGTAATTATTTCAAAATCATAGGGCTTATTGTATTTTTTAAATTTTTTTTAAAAGATATCAACATAATTTACATTTATTATTTTTTTTGTTAAAAAAATCAAAAATAAATAGTTTGTTTGATTTGGCTAAATAATAAATTTCTCTATTAAATTAATTATTTTTTTGTTCTATTATTATTATTATTTTTTGAAAATATTAACAAAATTGCTAAAAAATGATTTTATATTCTATATTTTGATAAATTTTACTATTTCTCTTTAGTTATGTTAGTAAGAACTCTATCAGACTATAAGTGTCATAACCTGAACCTGCCTCTAAAAGTTTAAACTATAATTGGCCAGTAATCATAAGATTATCCATAGCTTCAAACAGAATACAAATATTTAATATAATGGAGCCCAAAGTAAATGAAGTAAGACAGTAATTAAAATTCATTGAGCAGAGCGTAAATGAAAAGATAAAACACTGCTTGTTCATATTAGTGAACCCATACATAGAATATACATTAGGTAAACTTTCATACATTAAGTTCAAACATCTAAAACACACTTTTACACAAAAACAAAGACTAACATAGAAAATACAAAAGCCCAATCTCAGAGGCATAACATCACAGGTTCACAAAAGGTAACTCCTCAAGTTGACTCTACAATTGATCTCCATGTTGATCCTATATTCATATAGTGGAAGGGGGTGAGCTAAGCCCATTGAGTAATAATAAAATAAATGAATTATTGAATGAGTCTGAATTTTTAGAAAAACAACTTATCGGAGGTAAATTATCTTTCAGAAATAAATCATCCGATAGCATTGATCATATTTCAACTTAACGAACAACTTCACTCCCATGTTTTCCGCACGTGCGGAAAATTAGAGAGTGAAGTTTGACTTTATGTTGATCTTTTTGACCTTTCGAACACTATTTTGTACTCTATTTGACCCATCGAGAAATTAAAAGACACTTAGAAACCCATTTGAATAATTAAAGAAAAGTATAAGTGAATGAATGTTTTTGTTTTATCGAATTCGTAAGAATGTGTTATGTAGGTCGTTTGCTCGAGGGGACTTCACAGAATCAAACTTGATGTGAATAATAATTTTGTAAAGATATGTTCTAAATATTATTTTGAAACATCATGAAATGTTCTGTTTTTCTTAAAATTATGTTTTGCTCCAATTGAATGAGTTTTCTATTTGTTGATTTTTGTGGCAACCTTCAATGAATTCTTTATGAATGGTATGATGGACCTGAGATCATTCTGTTTTATCTATAATATGATTGAACCTGAGGTCATTTTGAATAGCTGTTATATATGTTGGATCAGAGATCGTTCTGTATTAATTGGAGCAGAGGTCGTTTTGTTATAATTTGGACTTGAGGTCGTTTTGTTTTATATTGGACTCGATGTCGTTCCGTCAAGTTGAGACATGATCAATGCTATTAGATGATTTATCTCTGAAAGATATTTTAACTATGATAAGTTGTTTTTCTAAAAATTCAGACTCATTCAATAACCCCTATATATATATACGTATATATATGTAGGTGATCAATCATAGAATCAGCTTGAAGACTTTACCTTTTGTGAACCTGTGATGTTATGCTTCCAAGATGGGGCTTTTGTATTTTCTTTGTTAAGTCTTTATTTATTTATTTTTTTTTTTGTAGAAGTGTGTTTTGGATGTTTGAACTTAATGTATGAAAGTTTGCCTAATGCATATATATTCTATGTATGGGTTCACTAATATGAACAAGAAGTGTTTTATCTTTTCATTTACATACTACTCAATAGAATTTAATTACTGTATGTTTGCTTCCGTTTTGGGCTCTATTATATTAAATATTTTGTATTATGTTTGAGGCCATAGGCATAATCTTATGATTATTGGCCGATTATGATTTAAACCTCTAGAAACGAATTCGAGTCATCAAAATAAGTGAATATGACAATTTCTCATCAAAAAGTAAAAGGTTGTAGAGATTCATTACATTTTTTTCATAACAAAAAATAAATATTTTTAGTAATTACTAAAAACATTAATTTTTATGTACTCTAAAAAGTGTAGAAAAACAATTATCAAATTCCACCAAAATAACTAAAAATAAGTCACTTAAATGGAATTAAATAATCTCACATATATCAGGATAGTAAAATTTGTGAGGAAAAACATAAAATAAAGAATAGTAAAGTAAAGTAAATATAAATTATAATTTTTTTTGTCTTTGCAAATTACTCATTACACCTAAGATTCAAATACAGTCTAGAGAAAATATCTATATCTATGGGCCTGGCTTTGGTCCAGTCCACCATTGGACTGGACCGTGCTGTTGGACCCGTGGGGGTCACCACGGGTCCCGTTTTGAAAATCTAAACCGTTAATGTGTAGAACTCGTCGAGTACTATATGCCTGTGAAAAATCACATTGATCGGATATCGATAGCTATGTGATCAAAACAGTTTTTTATCAACCGTTAATTTATTCACCGTCCATTTTTTTTTATACAAAACTGATTTGATCACATAGCTATCGATATTCGATCAACATGATTTTTCATAAATACATAGTACTCGACGAGTTCTACACATTGAACGGTTCAGATTTTCAAAACGGGACCCGTGATAAGTCCCAACGGGCCCAACAGCACGGTCCAGTCCGATGGCGGACTGGACCAAAGCCAGACCCATTATCTATACTATTATAGAAGTTGAACTTAGTATCCAAGGCTTTGCTTACTATTATATAATCAATACTTTGTTTTATTTTTATTTATTTAAATTATGCACACATTATATTTACCAACCGTTAATTAAGATTAAACTAATGACGTAGTTAAATCCTATTCACTCATTGCTCAAATAGGTGTTTTATTCAATGTTGAAATATATTCCCATTATTTGGTGACAATTGTGCCATGGAATTTAAAATTGGGAAAATAACATTTCAGTGTATATTTGTAAAAATAATTTCAGATCAATGAAAAATTTTACAAAATTTAATCATTACAGTTCTAAGCTTTTTTATGAAACAATAATTATTTTGAAAAGACATCACTTATGTATGAATGCAATTGCTGTTGGTTTGGTGCCTTGTAACTTTTGGTGAACGTTTATTTGCATCAGATTTTTTTTTTTTTTTTTTGGCATTTATTGACGAAGCTAGTATTCCTCAATGTATCAAACTAATATTCTCATATGACATGATGAACTTAACTGCCATTTGATATACTATTGATAAACTGATCATACATTAGGAATATAATTATAACTTTCAAAAAATAATTATTAATTAATAGAAAAATTTATGACTTTGGCACCGTTTGGGAAGAAGAATATCGGGCTTTTTTGGCTATTTTAGCCACAAAAGACAAAATAGACTATTTTAGTCATAAAAAATAAAACATCACATCCAATCCATAATCATTACATTCTTCTCTCACAAAAAAAGTAAAAACTCTTCTCAAACCAAACTTTTTAACCCAGACTAAAATAGCCAAAAAAATAAAAAAGTCAAAAAATCAACCCACGGCCCAAACCAACCCTTTGTACTTTAATGTATGTAAAATTTATCAATAATTACATGGGCGGAGGGGTTCAGGTTTGTTTTGGCAGAGACCGACTCTTTGGAAAGTGCACGTTTGATTTTGAATTTGGACGAGAAACATCCACGGGCGGGGTTGGGACGTTGTATCCGTGAGCTGATTGGTAGAGATTGGTGTTGAGGTCAAGCATATATCTCGAGATGCAAATGCGTGTGCGGATGGTTTGGCAAAGCGGTGTTGAGATCGCGTATTCGCAGCTGGTTGATTAGGGACGCGCCAGGAGAGTTGGGGATGTTGTTGCAGATAGATCTGCAGCGGGGTTGGAGCAGCTAGCTCCTGCCTAGTTTCTTGGTTTTCTGTATTGTGTTAGGCTTCGGCCACCATCTTACCAAAAAATAAAAGATAATTTATCACTAATTTAAAAATGGGAAAAGATTCCCTTTTGAACTGCAGGGTACTATTTGGACTCATGGTACTTACCACATATCTCGTTTTAATGATCTGAATCGTTTATTTTATTAAATATTTTGTATATTTTTTTTACCAAAAAAAAAAAAAAAGATTAATTCGATAATTGTAACTTGTTTAATTTTTCATTAAAAAAATAGACAATAATTGTATTTTTAAAAATAAACCAAACGTTTTTTTAATGACAAACACAATAAATTAAACAACTTACAGTTATCGGATCGGCTTAATTTTTATTTATTTTTTGGATGAAATACACAAAGTATTCGACAAAATGAACGGTTCAAATTATCAAAACAGGATTCGTGGTAGACTCTACAACCCGAACCAGCACACTAAATTGATATTTTCCCCTATAATTAATGCAGATGTTGTTTGAACTGTAAAACTCTGGATTTCGTTTCCTATTTTAGGACAAAATGACTAAACTAACTAAGCTTTTGAAACATCTCTTTCTAGGCAGTTTTGACCGTTTCATCTCTTCCTCCTCCCATTCTCCCTCTCTGTTGCTTCTTTATATTCAATATCAAGACAGGGTAAAGATCATTCTAATGAAATCATGGATAATGCAGAATTGGGTAAATCAAAGTCGGTGAGATGGATTGTCGAGGGTATTTGTGTCCATCCTGGGGTAGACGAAGAACAACCAAGCATGCTAGCAAAAAATTAAAGTGAAAAATCCTTCATGAGAAATGCAAGCAATGCTCGAAAGAGGTATGATGTTCAGGGCAGGGTACCGTCCCTTAGATGGGAAGGCAGCAATCAGGGGCTGCCAAAGGGGTTAAAAGCTTACGATTCATTGATAAGACAACCACGGGAAAAGAAGGAATTCAGAGACGCTTCACTAAACTAGCAATGAATGAGAGGCTTTCGAGAGACAAATTTGGAGATTGCATTAATGTGTTTGTTTTCTGAAAATCGATTTTTTTATTTTTTATTTTATTTTTAGTGAATATTTTTAAAATTTTACGCATTTTTTTTAAAACTTTTTTTGAGGCACCTTACTTAGATATATTTAAAAAGTAAAATATTTGTGAAAAAATATTTCAAAAAATTAATAAATACACAAAAATATAAAAAAATATATTGAATTTTCATTTTTTTTTGTATTTTTTTTTTGTATTTTTGGTCTTTAGTGAAATTTTTAAATATTTTTTTTTCACAAAAATTATACTTTTTATGTATATTTATGTTGGTGTGTCTAAAAATTAAAAAAATTACTTAAATTTAAAAAATTCAGTAAAAAGTAAAAAGTACGAAAAATAAAAAAATATAATTTTTTAAAAGGTGTTTTCAAAAAAGTGGAAACAAACAATTTTCATATTATTTCTCTCATCATGTGCTTTGCTCCTTTTATCTATTTATTTATGAAGATTTGAACTAAAAATTTCTTCTTTTTTCTTTTCCCACATTGTTTTCAACAAAATTGCTTCGTAGCTCGAAATGGGTGGCTCGAAATAGCCCGAAAAACACTTTTTTTTTCTCACTCCTCCACATCTCTGTGCTCCGCGTTCCTTTCATCTCCTCTCTTCCACTGTCAATCTTCTTGATACAAAAAAACACTCTATGTTCCCTCATCCCTCTCATTCCCCAGATCTAATGAAAGAAATCATCCTCGGAAATTGAGGAATCCTTACGAAGGGAAAGAGCAGGTTCGACGCTTCATAGGCTCATGGGATGTTCTTTCCCAAGTGAAGTAATTGATAGCTGATGAGAAAGTTTGATTAGCAAGTCTTGCTTTGTTTGTAAATTTTGTTGTATAGGTGAGAAATAAGATTGAACTTGTAGTGTTTTTGAAGTTGTATACAGTAAAGAAGAGACATAAAAATTTGATTGTTGTAAATCTGAAGCAAGGTCTTCAATATGTAGTGCATTGAAAGGTCAAACTGTGCTTGATATATATATATATATGGATTGATTTACAAAAAGATCAATAAAGTTTGTTTCTTCAAAATTGTCAAGAGATACACCAACTTAAGAGGAGAGAGGTGACCTTGCCTAGAGTAATTAAGACTGGATTTAACAATTTTCTATAAATCATGAAAGTAATATAGGAGGAGCTCTTTTTTCTTTATATTTCTTTCCAGTGTAGCAAGTCATATATAATCTACAGCTGCATTAAGCAGGTGTTGGAAATTCAACAGTTGCATAGCCTTGGTGAACAAAAGATAAAGTTGCAAAGAGATCTATTTGTCAATAAAGGGCATCAATTGTGTTAAACATGGAATGGTAGTTCATCAAACATTCTATGAGTTCAAATTTTCTTATCAGCACCCTTCCGCACACACACAGCAACAGCAGCCTCGTTAGCGGTACACAGGTCGGCTCCTCTCTCTCTACTCTCTGAACAGTTCAATCGGTGCTTCTCTTCTCTCACTGTTTACCGAATGGGCCTCCCCCCCTCTCTCTCTCTCTCTCTCTCTCTCTCTACTCTTTGTTCTTTTCTTTTCTTTTTCTATTTGAAATGAAATATGTGAGTGAAAACAGAGATGGGGTTGTACAAAGAAATGGGGGTATACAAAGAATGTCAGGCCATTCGAGCTCATTATTTTCGAGCTACGAATCGCTACTGTGTTTTCAAGGGATGGGTGACGGTAACGAGTTTGCGGGCAAGGCTTCAGATATTCTTTGACGTGTAAGGAACTCCACACACACACCCCCCCCCCCCCCCCCCCACCCAAAATTTGTATCAAACATGTAATACTTGCATGGATAAGTGAATGTAGTTATTTTTCTAAGTGTGACAAGGAAGGCGTTGAAAAGTATTAACCTTTATAATTTAATTTTGATGATATCTAAAATATTATAAGATAAATTTTAATTTTTTAATATATATACATATATATATATATATTACAATTATTTGACACAAAAAATTAAAATAAAATTTGTCATTTTGATATAGATTGCACCGATTTAAAAATAATTAAATTTATTGTGCATCTTTTGAATATTTTAATTTAATATAAAAAAGAAAAAACAATTCAAATTCTTTCTATATTTTTTCTTATTCATTTCTTTCATTTGATTTATTTGAAGTGTTCCTTGGCAAGAATGATGCAAATACAAACGACTAATGAATTCAAATGGAAGAAAAATAGAAAGAAAGAGGAACCTATCTAGAATCCCTTTGCAACGGTTAGTTTATTCTATGGCTATAAAAGAAGCTTTGTGGAGAAAAGAACAGACATAGAAGTGGAGAAATTTTTTGGTGATATTCTGTGTGGTGCATTTTCATTGAATTATAATTTATTTTGAGAGAAAAATTATTGAGAATTTTAGCTTCCATTGTAAAAGGGTTTTGTATCCCTAAATTTTTTCTCGTAAGAGAGATAATTTTTGTGAGTGATTTTTGATAACATCACTTGAGTTAGGTGTGACTAGCACCGGATTCACAACTAGTTGACTGAAGTGGTTGAGGTTGATCAATTGTTAAGATTCACTAGCACCTGTGAAACTAGGAGTGTAACTACTATTTGATGAATAGTTAAGAAATAATGAGGAGGATCTTAAAGAGTGGACGTAGGTTTGGTTTGAACTGAACCACTATAAATTTTGTGTTTGCTTTCTCTTCTGTTCGCTTTGTTTCTTTTTATTGGTCTTATTTATATTTCTTCATATTTTATTTATTTATTTCTCATTTGGATTAAATTTTAATTTATTACTCTCATCTTTATTGCTTCATATTTTTATTTGTTTATTATTTGGATTAATTTTTTTTTTTTAAATTTAGCAATTCATTCAAAAATTCAATTCAATTCGCTCCCCTCTTAGATTGCTTTATAGCTAACAGAAAGGTATCGGAGGAATAGGTTAGAGAGGTGAGCTAAAACCTAATTGACCTTTTGGAATCATCTTTTTCTTCATCTTTCATGTCTATAATTAAGGTTTATTTTTATTTTTTTTTGTAAATAAAAAATTTGTTATGGAAAAGGTGATAGAGACGAGTGCATCCGGGGATAAGTTAATCCAATCTTAAGCAACATGCAGCAACCTATGCAGCTTTAATAATGGAGGAGCTTGATCCTGACCTCTTGGGATATATTAATGTGAACTTCTTATCAAAACTCTTCTTCTTGTTATTCTTCTTCATATTCTTATCACCTTTAGTATCCTTAACACTTTTCTTTTCTTTTTACATTCTAAACAGATGTGGCAACTTGAAACTCTACTAAAAGAGGAATGGTGAGCTTTGAAGAAAGCAACGAAATGGTTGCTAACAAAACAAATACACTTGCAAGAACCATGATTCCAAGACAATATAGAAACCCAGTTAGCAAATTCCTATCCAAAGCTTCAGAAAAGATCCATGAGAATTGGAAGAGAATGCTTGTACTCAAATGGTGGTTAACCATAAACTTGATACTCTTCACATGGAAGTTTAACCAATACAAAAACAAGGAGACATTTCAAGTCCTGGGTTATTGTCCTTGCTTTGCCAAAGGCGCTGGTGAGACTCTCAAATTCAATATGGCTCTCATTCTCCTTCCTTCCTTCCTTCCTTCTGATGACAATATAAACTTCCACAAGTTAATTGCACTTGTAATTGCAGTATGGACCTTCGTTCACACAATACTGCACATAGCTTGCAATTTTCCAAGGCTGATATCTTGCCCACATAACAAATTAATTGGAATTCTCAGACCTAGTTTCAGTAACAAGCAGCCTAGTTACCAGGATCTCTTTGAAAGCATTCCAAGCATAACAGGCTTTTTTGATGATCATTCTAATGATTTTCACATTCACACTGGCTACACATTCATTCAGGAGAAATGTCATTGAATTGCCATTGCCTTTCCACCATTTGGCAGGGTTTAATTCTTTCTGGTACACTCATCATTTGTTGGTCATCTTGTATGCCCTCTTGATCATCCATAGTTACTGCTTGTTTCTCTCATGCAAGTGGTACGGAAAGACGGTATGTCTACTTAGACTACTGCTCAATTTGACAACATAAGAAATCCTAACCCATCACATAAACATTGAATAGTTGTTGAATACGTGAATCATATAACTAAATGTGACAATTTCCAAATGCAAAACACAAGTTTCCCCAACCACAAATTTCATAAAAGCACTATTTAGTAGTATTTGTTCTTGCCAATGTGCCTACTTTCTTATGTTTTGTCTATTCCCTCAACTATACAGACATGGATTTATGTCACGTTCCCAGTATTTCTTTATGCCGGAGAGAGAATTCTTACATCAATTCATGATCACAATTATCCCGTCAACATCATCAAGGTTTTATTAGCAAATTCAAAATCTTTTTGATTTCAAATGCGTGGGAATCATTCAAACTCAATCTATTCTGTGGACAATACAAGCTATAATATACGTTGGAAATGTTTTAGCACTATACATGAGCAAACCTCAAGGATTCAAATACAAAAGTTGAATGTACCTCTTTGTTAAGTGTTTAGATATAACAAGTTTCGAATGGTAAAAAAATCAAATGAAATCATTATATCTTAATCAAAATATTATATATGTCCATGGTCTAAATCTATACTACAAAATTATTACAGGCATCCCTTCTCCATCACTTCTGCCCAAGAGATAACTACTTGAGCGTTCACATTCGTACTTTGGGAGAATGAACTACTGCATTTGAAACCCAATTTGCGAAGGTTAGGTCATATTTTAGAATTAATATGCCTTAAAAAAACAATTTATGCATTCTAAAGCATAGTTCTAAATCGCGGTATCGGGTAACGTAACGGTATCGATCGCGGAGTATCGGTATCGGGAGTATCGACCGGTACGTATCGGGTATCGGGCGTCGCGGCTGTGAAATTTCAAAAATCATTAGCAATCCATCTAAAACTCAATTTTATGCATTTTTTGACTCTTTTAGCCTTAATTTATCACATTTTAATCAAAATTTTGATATGTAGAGACACTTTTTTGACTCATTTTCAACTAAATTATATGTATTTATTTTAATCTGAACCTTTTATTTGGCATATATGTTAAACTTTTAATATAAAATTGATGTGAAAATATTTTTTTACTTATTTTCAACAATTAAATACTTCCACATTCACAACAAATTAATAAGAGAAAGAGGGACATGAAAATAAATCATTCGATTAAGTCATAATCGCATATAAACAATCTACTACAAATCAACAACTCTAAAACTTAGTAATAAAAAAAATCTAAAATAAAAAATCTGAAATAATAAAAAAAATCTGAAATAAAGATTTGACAGATTAAAAAATCTAAAATAATAAAAAAATCTGAAATAAAAAATCTGACAGATTAAATCTTTTTAAATAATATATATAAAATATATATATTGAGCATATGTACATTTAAAATATATATAAAAAATATTTTTATATATAAAAAATTATATTCTATGCCGATATTATATATATATATATATAAAATTATGAGAGAACAAACCTACTCCTGAATTATAAAATTATGAGTTCTATTCAGCTTCTGAACTTATGTGCATTTAAAATTATGTAAAAAATTATTCCTGAGTTCTATTCAACCTCAATATAATATATATATATATATATATTTATGTGCATTTAAAAAAATAACCATAGAAAACATAAAAAAAATAAAAAATTATAAACAAGCGGAGCACAACTTAAAAAGCAAACTTCCATTGTTGATTTTTTATACAAATATAAAAAGTATAATATAGTATAGTGGAAAAGGATGCTTTAACTGTATTTCTTTTGCTGATCCATTTGCTTTGCTCTTCACTGTAGAGCTATTGTCGGTGACTGACTACCAAAGCTTCACTGAACTCAATCCTCTACTGAGAGAGAGAGAGGGCTTGAAAGAAGACTACCCACAAAATCAAAATCAACAATGGACACAACAATCTCTCCTTCACAAATCCCTCTGCTTTTGTTTGCCAGAGTCTCAGGTCTCATTGTTGCAATTCTTGTCCTCATTTGGGCTCTTGCCTTCAAGACTAGTTTCCTCTCTCACTCTCAGCCAAAAGAAAAAAACAGAGCATCACATATACAAACTTCTTCAGCCAAAAGAAAAAAACAGAGCATCACATATACAAACAGAGAGAAGCTTGAAATCGAAGAAGCTTTGCTCGTTTTTCAGCCGTATCGGCATGTATTGGTAAGAAATCGCTTGCGTATCGGATTCAGCCCGATACGTATCGGGAATCGGCCGATACGGCCGTGAAATTCAGTCTCGCCGGTATACCGGTGAGTATCCGACTCGGCCTATCCATTTTCCGGCACGAACCGGCCGGTACGGTACGTACCGGCCGATATTTAGAACCTTGTTCTAAAGCATAAAAGTGCAGGTACACTACAACAAAAAGCACAATTGGTGACTAAAAATTCTTTTTTCGTCGCTGAAAGTATGATTTTTGGCGACTAAAATGGAATTAGTCGCCAAAGTTGCTCACTTTTGTCGACTAAAACAGTTTAGTCGCCGAAGGTAATGGTTTTAGCGACTAAAAGGCACTTTAGTCGCCAAATATAGGGTTTTTAGCGACTACAGGTTGTTTGGTAGCCAAAAGTGACAGTTTTTGGCGACTAAAATCATTTAGTAGCCGAAAGTGACAGTTTTGGCGACTAAAAAACAGTTTTGTCGCCCATTATAGGTGTTTTGCCGACTAAATTGCATTTTAGTCGCCCAAAGTCGAGGTTTTGGCGACTAAATTTCAGTTTTGTCGCCGAAAGTGCTATCCTTAGGCGAGATTTAATTGTTTTAGCGACATAAAAGAAATTAGTAGCCAAAAAATGGAGAATTGGCGACTAAACTTCAGATTTTGTCGCCAAAAGTACTGTCCTATTTTTTTTTGTAAATTTTTTATTTTTTACATACAATATATTAAATAAAAATAATGATTTTTATACATACAATTTTGTATTAATACCAGCGAATATAGTATATAAATAATATATGTTGCACCATTACGCATGTGATGTTGGCGTGGTCTAGTGGGGAACGCGTGTGGGTGAAGGCACAGTGGGGAGCATGGCTTGGACGTCCCAGGTTCAAACCTTGGGAGCAGCCAAGGCAAAAAATTTTTTTTTTTTCTGGAAATGGTTTTGGCGACGAAAATCGTTGGTCGCCGAAAGGTTTAAATAATAAAAAAAAAAAATACTATTGGCGACTAAAAGTTTAGTCGCCAAAGGTCGAATTTCCAAAAATAATTTTGCATTTGGCGACAATTTCTTTCGTCGCTGAAGACCTGTACATTGCTGACTAACAGGTTTTTAGTCGCCAAAGGTATTGGCGACCGTACAGTGGCGACAACAGTGGCGACTAAAAGTTTTTGTCGCGGAAAGTGGAAATTCGACCTTTGGCGACTAAAAGAGGACTTTTGGCGACTAAAAATTTAGTCGCCAAAGGTGTATTTTCTTGTAGTGGTATGTGAGTGTCCAATTATAGAAACAAGAGAGGTGGAGATTTAGTTAGAATGGAAACTAAACCAAATTCGAAGTCTGACCGTTCTCAACGAAGGTGAACAAGGACTACATTAAAATTGTTGCAGATATTATGCTTAGCATCATCATACTTAATAATAGCTCTTGTCTCTTGAGGCATATTTCCAAGGATCCTCATCAAAGGACCTTATGGAGCACGACTCAAGACTACAAGAAGTATGACATCCTTTTGCTAGTTGGCTTGGGAATTGAGGCAACGCTAATGATTAGCATTATTAAAGATCTTCTAAACAACATCAAACCAAGTGGCCCTAACACGATGAGTTACAGTAATGATATTGATACTAATACAGATATGCCTCAAGCCACACCTTGTTGTTTTACACAACAGATATCCAATATGAAAAGTCCAGAAAGAGCTTATTTTTATTTGGCTTCGTTTGTTTACCGGTTATAAATGTCGGATATGGGTGTAAGACTGGATATAATATGAGGTGGGTCTCACATGTTTTTTTATCTTCCTATATCCTATGTTTGGTTGCGAGGTAGTCCAGATAGTATATGATGCAAAAGGGGGATATGCAATACCACCCCCTTTGGTATTGTATATCCCCCACTGTTGGATATATTTCATTTCATCCAAAAGTAAAAAATAATCACTTTCCACTTATCCCATCCTATATCTTATCTTAATCAAACATAATATAAGTGACCCTACAGTATATATAATCCATCTCATATCTTACAACATATTATATTCTATCTTTATCCTTAGATATTACATATCCTTCTAAAATCCTTATATCCAATCCGAATAATCAAACCGGGCCTTAGGTGACAAGGGAACAAGGTTCCTTTCATTGGTTCAAAGGAGTCATGGATGATATTGCAAAGTATGACCACAATGTAAGTTTTGAAACATTGTTTAGACCTCAAACTTTACGTCTATTCTTCAACTAATTGGTAATTTAAAGAAACAAAAAAAAAAAAAACAAACAAAACTATTTGAATGTTGCAGCATATAACAGAAATGCACAACTACTTAACTAGTGTGTATGAAGAAGAGTATGCGTGATATGCTCTCATTACCATGGTGTAATATCTTTAACATGCTAAACATGGAGTTATTGTCGTCTCAGAAAGTCGAGTATTGCAACTCAATTCTCTAAATCATATTTGATTAATAGCCATAATAAAATTCTAAGTAATTGTCTCTCTCTCTCTCTCTCTATATATATTGCTCAACATATAAGAACACGTTTTGCAAGACCCAATTGGAGAAAAGTGTTCTCTTATTTGGCAGCCACTCACCAATCTTCAACAATTGGTAATCAAATTAGTAATTACACTTTCATGTATGTGCTAATTTTGGTATATGCTTTTGATTAATTATGTATCATGTGGTGTGTGTTGGCAGGTGTTTTCTACTATAGAAGTCCTACACTAACCAAACCACTAAAGAAGCTTTGCGAGGAATTTAACCTTAACTTATCAACCCATTTTGATTTCCACAAAGAAAACTTCTAGAGTACAAATCCTTTAACACCTAACTACGGGTGATAAACGAGCCGAGTTGTTAATTGTTGGTTTGAAAATTTTAATGAGTTTCAATATTTATTCAAGCTTTATTCATTAAATTTTCAAGTCGATTTTAAATAAGCTTTTGTCAAGACAAACTTGAATAGTTTGGTATTATACGTTTTTAGGCCTTTCAAACTGAGCTGAATGAAAAATTGATTGTTCAAGCTTGGTTTGAAAATTTTAACGAAATTCAAAATGTGTTCAAGATTGGTTTGTTTACTTAGTAGGTGTTTAGGGTAAACTAAAAAATTGAACTTTTTTTTACCTACATATATTTATTTGGGTCACATCAATCAACATCTATCAACATCTATCTGAAGACATATTGAAAGAAATGTAAAAAATATCTTTTCATTCATTAAAGTTCAATGAGCTCAATACATGTTTATATAGTCTTTAGTCTATATCTATATTATATCTAACTATTCTAACTGTTTCAGAACAGTTATAACAACTTTCTATTAGTGTAGACGTCCCCGAACGCATCCCGGGGAAGGAGTGCGAGTCCCCCCCCGTTCTGGTTCGATATTGGGTCTACTACAGTTCGAAGGACTCAAATGTCACGGTTCTTAATCTTGAATCAAAGAGTCCAAATCCGGCAAATCATTTTGAGAAAACAGATTTTTGAAAGAAGTGCCAAACATGGACTGCTTTGCTAGATACAGAGTCGCCACCTAAATGTTTTTTTTTAATGGGAAATTTAGGAAACCCTGACTCGGTGCCAAAGGCCACGTGTCCGTCATCACCAAAGTTGCCTCGGCTCGGGAACTTGGGTACGATTGGGGAAGGTCACTTCGTGAGCACCCCCGCTCGCCCGGTCAAATACTGGCCTCTACTAACCATGATATCTGATTTTGAAAACATTGTGTGTTCTTATTCCGGTTATTAGCCTAGATTTACTATGTGATGCGCACAGCATACAAGTATAGACTGAGTCGTCTGAATTGGAACAAAACATTTCATGTTTGTTTGTTTGAAAAATGGTTTGATGGTGCTACCTGCAGGTAGGCTAAGACGTGGATTTGCCACCCTCGGGTGGGCTTAGAAAACAGTGATTTTGCCACTATCTAGTGGGCTTAAAACAAACAGTCAATGTATTATTCCAATCCAAATAACTCAACCTCCACCCACAGGCATTCAAGGCAGTTATATCACATAAGCAAATAGCCTCATGGCAAGCATGCTATTCATGGCAGTCACTCACACGCATGCAAGGATGCTAAAGCATAAAACTCACCGAGTACTCCAAGCCAAAACAGAAGCTCATTAGAAATCATGCATGATCCTAAATATGCTGAAATGCCTAATGCAACACATGCAAAAATGCTACTATAACAGGCTCGGCTATTCTAAACATGGCATATGGAATGCTACAACTAACACGTATTCAATTTGGAATTGAAATACAAATGCAGTTTGTATGATGCGCCGAGCCCGGCGCATGCAAAACAGATGAATGATGCAAACATGCTGTCATACTGTATGCTAATTGAAATATGCCCTATATCTAACCATCGTAAGTAGGTAAATAAAAGGGAAGAAAGACGTGGGGTTAGAAGACATACATCACACTCACCCACACTTATTACAATTATGCCCTCGCGCAGAGGGTCCAAATAAATATACAGTCCGAATAAAAGAATATTACAGTCCAAAATAATACAGATTCCTAATTAATTAACAAATTAACTAAGAAAACTGTAAAACTGGCATGCAAGCCAGGGGCTGCCTTGATTCTGATGAATGATGCATGCCGGGCTGCTTTGGCGCTGAAATCCACTGGGATGCCCCAATTAGCCTCTGTTTGCACCTGCTCTTGAAATGCGTGCCAAGCTCTAAAAAGTTGTTGATTCTTCATTTTGCTACAACAGAGAGCAGGAAAGGGGCATAGCAATGTATTTCACAAATATATGCATGCCTCGATCCTCGTGCCACCAATCACGCATCTCGATGCATGATGGCCGAGGAGTCGAATTGCACAACTCAATATAGGATGAATGCGTATGAATGCTATAACAAAACCTAACTCCATCATGGGTAATCCGGAGTGTCGGTGACTTGGGAATTGAGACCCGTTCCGTCACTCGGGGTGCGAAACGTGCCTCGTTTCCCGTGCCCGGGCTAACTCCTATTCCGAACACGATGCATTATGCATGAAATGCAGCTAATATACAATCCTAACATACACAATGCTATGAAAATGAGATGCCTCGAAATGCGTGCACGCGGGCACGCAAACCGAGGCAATGATCCTAAGGCATGAAATGGCAATACTGTTGGCTTTTTGGCTTTCGAAGGGTATTTTAGTAAATGTGAGCGTGCCAGTAAGGATCAATTAGTCCTTACAGAAATTATAATTGCCAACCAATTATCAGACGATTGTGTTGTAATTCTTTCAGCCTCAATGAAGAGGACTTTTACTGGTGGCTTGACTTAGGAGAAATTAAGAGAAATAACAATTTACTGTGAAGAGCAATCAAAGTATTTTGTTAAGATGAACACTTACAATGGTCCAAACTCAGCCTCGAAGAGGTTTACAGCAACAGCCTACTCGAATCTACTTGAAACTACTCCTATGAATCGAAGTACAGTGCGGGTATTTAAAGAACAGGTATTTAAAGTGCAGGAAATGTAAAACTGGAAAGATAAATATGAAGTAAAGACTGGTTTGTATGATCTGAGTCTGGGGGTCTTTTCTGGGAACTTCCTTGCTACTTATACTTGTCAAGGATGACCTTCGAACTGTACTTCGAACCGTCGAACTGCTCCTCCATGATCGCTGATCATGCTGCCTTAGAAATAGTTCCACTACGCCATCACTTGCAATTGAACTTCCCTCCTGTATTTGAATTTGAATATAGGTAACCGTTGAGGCCATGTCACCTTGTATCTCATTTCTGATCTAGTGCTACTCAGACCACTTGAGAACCAATATTTATTGCCACGTGTATGATTGAGATTGAAGGTTAAAATCATCTTCCCATAATACCCTCATTCTGCCACGTGTCGAATTGTAACTGGCTTTTACAAAATATGTAGCCAACATTACCCCCCGCACTAATATACCCAATACTTGGAGATATTAGTGGATCAAAAGCTTTTCCCGCGCTTTTTTGGAACGTGCATAGAATCTATCTTCAGGAAACACAACCGTCACCTATTTGGTGATTATTTGCATTAACTCTTGACTTTGTTGAACATTCCAATACTTTCAGCATTCGAACGGATTATGACTCAATCACCTTCTCACTCTATTGATCAAGCATACAAAGAGCCATTGAGTAATGCTGTTTCCCCTCGAAAGAATCCCTACGCATTTATTAGCCACCTTTACCCGCCTTTCTATATTCAGGTCATGGAGGCTTTCGCAGATTATCAACCTTTGGACTACGAACACATTGCCCTCAATCCTTTGGTTTACAAATTTATTGATACAAGAAATTCTTCCTCTAAACTCCCCTCGCACCTTGAACGAACTACTCTCAAACCTTTGCTTCAACAAATTGCAAATATGGACTTAGGAAGTTCTTCTTCACAAACTTCTACTTGGGATGAAGCTACAACTTCTTCATCTTCTGGGGCTTCTGGATGGACGAACTGGTCAACACCTGAGTCCTGGGACTTGAGGGAACGAATTAATCATCATTTTATTGAGTTCACTGACCCTTTAGATTTTCCTTCCTACGCTCGAAGCTCGGTGGTTTATCCTTATGTGCCCATCGACCTTCGACGCAGTTTAGAGGAGAGTTTGCTTGTGGCTTGGTATACATCCTCCATGCCCACAAGGATAATGCACACTGCCCGATGTTTGGAAGAATCACAAGGATATACCCCTTCATTTTTAGCCAAGAAAGCGCAGATCTGCTCTTCTGACTGTCTTGACTACATTAATGCCTTTGTTCCTCCCATCCCTGTGTCATCTCCCCTAACTGAAGCATCCACTTCTTCTTCTCCATCTTCTGGAATAGAAGCATCCACACCTTCTCCATCTTCTGCAGCAGAACCATCTATTCCTTCTCCTCCTCCCATTCTTTCTTGGACAGAGAAATTAAGGCTTGCCCTACCAATGGACAAAATCTTTCCTCCTTACAAACCTCCATCATCTCCAACTCCATTTGAGCGGAAACAAGCTCAACTTCTGCTTGCGGCTTTTTCTCACTTGCCTTTCAATGTTCTTGAGGATGACATCCCTCTCAAGAATTTTCGATGGGCTTGTGATATTCTAACTAGGGGCCATATTCTTAACCCCATTGCCCAAGCAGAACTTCACATGTTCCTGGATCAACTTCCAGTACTCCTCCACTGGCATCGAAATTCCAAGATCGCCATCCAGTCTTTGGATCAACTTTCATCTCTCCGAATTCATGCCCAATACGAAGCAGAAAACTTCATTGAAGACTTCGATGACTTCAAAAATAAAGATTCTGCGTATTGGGATGATTTAGTTATAGATGAGTTGGAACAAAAATTGAGGGAAGAGGCTTTCGAAACAAAGGCTGAAGAGCTCTACTATGAAGTGAGAGCACACCAACTCATGCAGCCAACTTTAGAGGAAATGGAAGATATAATAAAGAAAGAACAGATATTCATTGATCATTGTTGGACAAAATTCCATGATCTTGTTATTTATTCTATTCCTTATTTTTATGAGCTTGAATTTGTACCCAGATAGGGTCATTTAATGTGATTGTCTTGGCCTCAATATAAATAAAGTCCTTCTGTATTCGACATTGTTTGACTCTGTTTTAAAAGCCAACTCGCGACTCTGAATTGAACAATCTCATCCTTCGAATCTGGACTCAATTGTTTACAGAAACGCTAAAAGAACCAACATGTCCTTTTCCAATTTATGGAGTATAGTTGACAATTCTGGCTGATATTACCTGGAATTGATGCTTCGAATTCTAGCAATATTACTCCTCAAAACTAACTATAACCAATATATGGTCATTGTTAATATAGCCACTCAATTCCAAACTGACTGTTTTGCTTTGAAGAATAATCCATACTGTTTTTTGGTTCAAAAGCAATTCCAACCAATTGATAGGTTTTAATGTTTCGAACAGTGCTCATCCTTAAAGGATCCCAGGAGTTGCTTCAAAGGTTCTTACTTTGATTAATAACCCTCGAACAGGCTTTTAAACCTTTTGAAGTGGACCACTATTCGAACATTCTAACATCTTTAAACATATAGTATGCTTCGAAGCCGGCCTCTGTGTTTCGAAGCCGTTGTTATTTGATTTTTGGCGCCAAAATTTTGGCTTCGAAGCCAAGTACCCCGCTTCGAAGCTAATCTCAGCATCTGGGTTATTTTCTTTCCCTCCAAAAACTATCAATATTGGAAGAGACTCCTCATATTCGTACTTTTAGTACTTAACGATTTACGCAATATATTTTTTAGACACAAAGCCCCCCTTCTTTTTATGTTCTGAAATCACTTGCCTTTCAACGCACAAACCCTCACATCCCTCACTTCTTTCTTTCCCCTTTTTTAAAAAAGCGTACCATCAATGGCCTCTTCTTCATCAGAAGTACCAATCGTAGAACGTGTGAGCTTATCCGTAGCCTTGAAAAGGCTCATTGATGTAGAGTGTGAGAAATACAAGGCTGGGGGGAAAAGTGCCATTGACGGGCGTGTCTTTGTCCCTCGTCGTCATGAGCGACAAGACTACGTGCTTGGGCCAATCTTCAAAGAGATCCCTATAGAGCTCCCAGCTTTGTACCCTCGTCTGGAAAACCAATGTCTCCTTTACGAAGGTGGTCTTGATTGGAGGAACTGGAGAATCAATCGCCCCCACCGATGTTGGCCCACGATGAGACCGGAGTGGCAAGAGTGGTATGATCGGGTTATACCTGCGAGGACATTGGACCTTCAAGAGCTCTGCCTTCTCGATGCTCTCCGACTATCTAGGGTAACTATCTCGGAAGACCCTTTCTTAATCCCTGCTGCTTTATGCTTTTGGAACCCTATCTTTAATTTCTTTCAATTTAGATGTGGGATGATGGCTCCTACTGTTCTTGATATTTGCCATCTACTAGGAGTGTCCCCCATCGGTACCATTATTACACCAGACTTTCCTGATTCCACAGTCTCTTTCTCCCTACCCTCACTTAACTTATCTTACAGTGATTTTGTTAAAGCTGAAAATAAGAAAGAGGGCCCGGTAACTGATAGGGAACTCTTTTCCTTCTTGTTATATTGGCTTTGCAAATTCCTCTTCTGCACCTCTTCACAAAGAATTATGCCTGAATTTGCTCCACTTGCCAAGGCCTTTGTTTTGCAAAAAAAAGTAGCCTTAGCCCCATACATTTTAGGTCATGTATATAGAGTTTGTTCCCTTTTTTGTGAGAAGCCTTTAGATGCGAATCAAGGGGGGCCATTCTGGATCCTTCAGCTTTGGCTTTTTGCCTATTTCACTGAACTACAATCCAAATGCCTTAAATTTTCTGGGTTACATTCTCTCACCCATGGCATAAGACTAGCCAATGCTTCTCTTTATCCTTCCTCTTTTGCTTTTTATTTCTCTTTCTTCCATCAACTACCAGCCGCCCTTCCTATTCACCGCTTTCGTCCCTTCGAGACCAACATAGGTCCACCTTGGTTGAGTCACTTCTTAAGTGACAGACTCTGTGCTTCACCTACTCATAAGGACATATGGGCCTCCCTTCTGCTTCCTAGAGAACTGTTCATCGGGACCACGAACCCCAGAGCTTATAAATGTATAGCAGAGCCTTATTGTCCTGCTTAATTTGCTAGACAATTTGGTTTCACCTAAGGGGTCCCAATACCTCTCTGCAGCAATACCAATCTGAGCCTTACCAGGAGAGATCTGAAAGTTAGGAAGTCAAGGCTGGAGGAGGCAGTCTTCAAGTTCTTAGATGACTTGGCTAGCTTTGAGTACACCCCTTTCATTCCTGGAGGCACCGTATTGAAGAGATACCAAAATTGGTGGGAGCATAATATGGAAATCTACTTAGCCATTTCACCTCAAAGCCTACTGGAGGTGTTAGGTGTGGCCAAGCCCAAGGGAGCCGAAACTGTCCCTTCCTCCACTGTGCCTCCTACAACCCAGTCCATTCCAGCTACATCAACTTCTTCGAAGTCCACCCGGGCTGCTTCGAAGAAAGGTATATGCCTTTGTTTTCTTTCCTTAGACTATCACTATGATGCTTGTTTATCTTATTTTCGATCCTTCTCCTGTGAAGGTGGTCAACAGCAGAAGAAAAGGAAACTACTCGAGCCTGAAAAGACAATAATTGAGGTGCAAGAAGAAGAAGAAAAAGAAGAAGAAGAAGATCCAGAGCACGAGTCACCTTTGATAAGGAAAACAAGAGTGGCTGGTTTGGTTCAAGAGGAGACAGCTGCTAAGGAGGTAGAGGAGGAGCTTATCTTCAGGGAATCCGAGTCTCAGACTGAAACAGCCAAGAAAACAATTGAGGAGCAAACAATACCAATCCATAGAAAAAAGAGAAGAAAGATGACTGTCTCTCCCTCCGATTTTGCTAAGGACTCTGACTCCGAAACAATTGCCCAAGCAATAGGAAAAAGGAGGAAAGTGACTGCTTCGACCATTACCTCAGTCGAAGATCCCATTCATGAGGCAGCTGCCAAGGCTGTGGACCAAGAACATTCTAAAGCCATAATTGTTTTTGAAAGGGCTGAGAAGAGACGTCAGCAACAGATTTTAAGAGAAGAAGCTGCTGCTGCCGATATGTTGCAAAGGGAAATAGTAAGAAAATAACAGGCTGCCAAACATTACTCCCTTCGCGACTCTCCCATTTGTACAAATACCACCGGATCGAGTAATTTCTTTCACTCTTCTATTGTTTTCCTTTTATCAATTTTTAATACTGGATGTTAACAATCCTTTGTATTTTTTCCTCTTGCAACAACAACTACTGCATTTATCTTCCCAGCAAGGCCTCCTTCGATCTCAGTTGAAATTGACCAAATGCAACATGTGAAGACCATCCAAATCACGCTCCCAATCTCTAAGCCTACATTCGATACACCTTCTTTGAGCTCAAACATCCCTGTGTCTCTTTTCCTTGGCTTACAGCCATATCTCCCTTTTTTGACTTTTAATCTGCCTCAGTCTTCTTCTTCTCCGAGCCTTGCTCTTCCTCCTTCCTTCACAGAAATTCCGAGTGCTATTCCATCTCTGATGGCA
Source organism: Camellia granthamiana (assembly GCA_036172215.1). NCBI lineage: Eukaryota > Viridiplantae > Streptophyta > Magnoliopsida > Ericales > Theaceae > Camellia > Camellia granthamiana. Next base: position 146,849 of record JAXFYN010000289.1, on the reverse strand, counting down.
GCTGATTCTTTTTCAGAGGGTGCTAGTAATTCTCCAATTCATGGTTCATCACCTATGCCTACTTCCAGCCCCTCCTCACTTGACTCGTTGGTGGCTAAGACCATAGAGGCTGCAAAAGATGCTCCATCCATTTCTCCCATCCCCATGCAGTCCTCTGTGTCCTTCACCACAAAACTTTCCATGCCCTTTATGTCCAGGGATGAGGTAGACATCTTCGAAGGAAAGCTAGCTAGTCTCTTCGACATACCTTCTACCTCTCCAGCAGTTAGTGCTGAGGCTGAGCCATTAGCTTTGGCCGACTCCTTGCTAGAAATTTTCGAGAGTCTTCCTTCCTCTAGCAGCAAGCCTTCTACACCTTCGATAGATATGGACGCATGCCTGGAACTGCTGACTTCTTTTTCGAGGATCCCCTTCGAGGCTCTACAAAGGCCTATCATCAGGAATGGGTTCCTTCAATGCTGCAACATTGCTGAGCAGTCTGGCCTGAATGCCTCAAGTCATCTATCTCAGGCTGCAGCTACTATTGACTTCTATCTCAACATTTGTCATGCTGCTCAAACTGCGGATGAGAAGCTAGCTAGGGACCAGAGTTTTGCTTCCCATGTGCATACTGAGATATCAACGCTTAAGGAACAACACTCTTTTGCCTCCCACTTTCGAGTCCAACTGCTGGAGAAGAAAGCTCGTCTCGAGGAGGAGTTAGCTGCAGTAAACCAAGCCTTGGTTAGAACTGATACAAAATTGCACATCACCAACCAAGAGCTGGCTGATCGAAAAGAAGACATGGCTGCAGCTATTCAATTGTTTCCATCACTTAGTAACAGGAAATCCACTATACAAAAACAATTAAGACATTGTAATGATTTCTGGGCCAATTTGTGGCACAATGTACTTAACTCTTTATAAAAGAACAAATTTTGTCCATCATTTGAGTAGTCTTATGCTTTTGTATTTCATGTTTATTTTATTCCTTGTGTTTCCCAAATGGTTGGAAAATAAGGCTTCAAATATCTGCCATTAATCTTCTTGGGATGTACATATCCATTCAAATTTCTTAGATGGTATGCTCCAAAAGGCAAAACTCTATGAATTTGATATGGTCCTTCCCAGTTAGGTGACCATTTGCCAAACTTATGGCTTTTAATTCCTATTGGGAGTATTGTTTTTAATACCAAATCACCTTCATCAAAGCCAATATGCTTGACTTTCTTGTTATAATTCTTGGCTGCTTTCTTCTTTTGGAAAAGAATGTTATTTAACGCCAAAATCCTCGCTTCATCTATGTCTTCTAATTCCAAGCACATGCTTTGATGATATTGCTCAGATTCTAATTGATCTTGACATCTTACCCTCAGAGATTTAACATTAATTTCCACGGGTAACACTGCATCATGCCCGTATACTAAGGCATAAGGGGTGACTCCTGTGCTCGACCTTGGGGAAGTTCTGTAAGCCCATAAAACATCCAACAATAGGTTATGCCAATCCCTAGGATTATCTTCCACCACCTTTTGTATTCCTTTTTTCAAGGATTTATTGGATGATTCAGCTTGACCATTGGCTTGTGCATAATAGGGAGTGGAATTAATAAGGCTAATCCCAAATTCTGCTACAAAGGACTTTACCATTTTCCCATCAAACACAGTTCCATTATCAACTGTTATGGTTTGTGGAATACCAAACCTATGGATCAGATCTTTAATGAACCCAATGACCTCTGTCTGGTCTACAGCCTTATATGGTTTGGCTTCGACCCATTTAGTGAAGTAGTCAGTAGCCACTAGAATAAAACAATGATGTTTCGAAGAAGGTGGGTGAATTTTACCCATCATGTCCATGGCCCATCCTCTGAATGGCCAAGGCTTCACTACTGCATGTAGGTCAGTTATGGGCACATGTCTTATTGTGCCATGTTTTTGGCATGCCTGGCAACCCTTTGCATATTCTATGCAATCTTTAAGAATAGTTGGCCAATAATAGGAATGCCTTCGAAGCAACCATCTCATCTTTACACCAGGCTGATGAGCACCACAAATGCCTTCATGAACCTCAGCCATAGCTGTTAATGCTTCTTTTGGGCTTAAACATTCCAATAATAAGCCATCTCCTCCCCTTTTGTATAGAGCATTACCATATATCATGTATTGCATAGACTGCAATTTGATTTTTCTGCTGGCCTTCGAAGATGGACCAGCCAAGTACTGCATTATTGGATGCCTCCAATCCTGTTCTTGTAAGTCATTATGATTGACTTCCAAGATCACATTCCTTTTATTCAAAGGTTGTATTAATCTCTGATATGTTGTTTGGCTTATATCCCTTTGGGTATTATCCCTTCTCTTGAAGTTTGAAGCTTTTTGAGCCACATCATTAGCTCTACTGTTCAAGAATCTTGGAACATAGGTTACATTTGCTATTTGAAACTGAGAAAGCAGATGTAATGCAACAACATAATATGGTAGGATGCTTATGCTTTGACACTTGAAAATCCCTTTTACTTGGTTAACCACCAATTGAGAGTCCCCAAATATGTCAACTGCATGTACTTGTAATCCAATAAGGATTTCTAGTCACACTATTAAGGCTTCATATTCAACCTGGTTATTGGAACAACTAGCTTCATCCACTCTGAAACCATGCGTGGTTTCTACCCCTTGTGGAGACTTAATCACGATACCAATCCCAATTAATCCATTGGCCTTCGATCCATCAAACCACATTTGCCATGGTTCAACACTAGCCATACCAAGTTCCATTACCTCTTGGCTCTCCGTTTGAGATGGATGATCTGCCAAAAAATTGGCTAATACTTGCCCTTTTACTGCCCTTTGAGGGACATATTCTAAATGAAATTCCGATAAGGCTAATATCCACTTGCCAATTCTTCCCCTCAACATAGGTCTAGATAACATGTATTTAACCAAATCTGTGGTTGCAATTACCAAGACAGTTGTAGGTAAAAGATAATATCTTAATTTCATTGCAGCAAAATACAAAGCAAGACACAGCTTTTCAACAGCTGAATATTTACATTCACAAGAATTTAAAAACCTACTAAGGTAATAAACAGCTTGTTCCTTGCCTTCTTCATTGTCTTGGGCCAAGAAAGCTCCCAATGAATCTTCTGCTGCCGCTATGTATAACTTCAAGGGCTTATTTCCTTTTGGTGGCATCAGCACTGGAGGGTTGGCCAAGTAGGCTTTGATACCTTCGAAAGCAGTTTGATGCTCTGCTGTCCACACAAATTCCTCTTCATCTTTCAGCCTTAACAAGGAAGAGAATACTTTAGTTTTCCCTGCAGTGTTAGAAATAAACCTTCGAAGAAAGTTAACCTGCCCAAGGAACCTTTGTAATTCTTTCTTACTTGATGGAGGCCTAGCTTCGATGATGGCTTTGGCTTTATTCTGATCAATCTGTATTCCTTTCTTGTGCACTACATAACCCAAGAAATTTCCAAATGACACACCAAAAGCACATTTGAGAGGGTTGAGTTTCAACTTGAACTTCCTCATTCTTTCGAAAGCTGCTTCTAAATGAAGCAAATGCTTCTCCATGGACTGGGATTTCACCACGATGTCATCAATATAACATTCTAGATACCCTCTAATAAGGTCATGAAAGATAGTGTTCATAGCCCTCTGATACGTAGCCCCAGCATTCTTCAGACCAAATGGCATCTTAACCCATTCGAAGGTGCCAATATTCCCAGGACATCTGAATGCTGTCTTGTGGATGTCTTCCTCTGCAATGCATATTTGATTATAACCAGAGTGGCCATCCATCATTGATAAAACTTGATGCCCTGCTGAACTGTCCACCAACAGATCCACTATAGGCATAGGGTATTCATCTTTAGGAGTTGCTAGATTTAAATTTCTGAAATCAATGCATACCCTCATTTTGCCATTTTTCTTAACTACAGGCACAATATTAGATAGCCATTCAACATACCTGGCTGTCCTAATAAAGTCTGCCTTAAGTAGTCTAAGAATTTCTTCCTTGACCTTCTGAATTACGTCTGGACTCATCCTTCTTGGTTTCTGTTTGTATGGCTTGAAATTAGGCTTCAAAGGGAGCCTATGTTCCACCAATGATCTATCCAATCTTGGTAGTTCATTATAGGACCATGCAAAACAATCTTTGTATTTCTTTAAAACAACCAATAACTGGTCTCTGTCCAGAGTATTCAAACAAGTACTTATATAAGTGGGCTGCTGCACAGAACCTTCCCCTAAATTCACTTCTTCTAAGGGGTCCTGCGTCTGAGAATTCATTGAAGCTTTCTCTTTGGTTTCTTCGACCTTTGAAGCAACCTTTTCACCTTGTTCTGCTCCTAGGTTCTTTACCTCGACATCTCTGCCTTCTTTCTCATAGACAAAATCTGTCCATAAGGCGTCTTCTTCCTGTATCTCCTGGACTTTTGTTTCAATGTTCAATGCACAATATTTCCCAAAGGTCAAACTTCTGACCTGTTGTTGTTCTTGTTTACAGCCAATTATCATGGCTTCTCTTTTTTGTTTCTGTACTTTCTGGACTATTGCTTTTACATCTAATGATGAGAATTTAATCAAAGCCAATGACTTGGCTTCTCGTTCTTCACTTCTTTGCCTACAACCAGGCATCATTGTCATCTTTCACGACAACCTCTTCATCAGCACTTTCTTGGACTAAGTGCTTCAGGTGTGTTACTTCCTCATCAGCCGTCACTTCGGCTGAGCCATCAGCTTTCCTCAATATACTGAGTGGGGTTACTCCCTCAATATACAGCTTGGCCTCTGCAAAGTCTGCACAAGCTATGAAGGGTTGAGGATCTGCATCAATCTCCTCTGTCTCTCCATTGCCCAGGGCCATCATGATCTTCTGATGCAAAGAGGAAGGCACACATTTGTTGGTGTGAATCCAATCTCTCCCAAGTAAGGCATTATATTTAGCATTGCTGTCGATCACGAAGAATGCTGTCATACAATCCCTGGTTCCCACACTCAAATTGATAGGCAGAATTCCTTGGGCCATCTGCTTATCTCCAGCAAAGCCAGCAATGGTTGTACTGGTTGGGATCAACCTGGGATTTTTCTTCCCTAATTTCTTCAAAGAAGATTTCGGTAATAAATTTACCGCCGCCCCATTGTCTACTAGGACTCGGTTTAACTGTATCCCATCAAAGAAAGCCTTAATGTACAAAGGCTTGACATGTTGAGTCATGGAATTCGAGGGGTATTCAAAAGGATATGAGAGGTTGATGCTCACCTCCTCCTCGCTTTCACACTCAGTTTCCATTGGAATAGCCATTTCAGGAGCATCCTGTACCATACTCACTTGTGATTCCTCACTAAAGATAGGAATTGGATCCATGTCTTGGTCCTCCTGATCCTCATTTTCAGCCTGGAATTCATGAGGTAGTATATGTACCATGTTGACTGATACAGGTGGAAATGAGCCAAACTGGATGGACGGTTGTACCTTCTTCCCCTCTTGACTACCTTACTCAGTGTCTTCAGCAGCGTCCTCCATGCTGCATTCTGGTATTTCATCGATAACTGATCCCTTCGAAGGATCCTTCTCAACTAAGCTTTCAGTCAGAAATGTTTGTTCAGCCATGAAGGCTTCGAACATTTCTTCTTCTGCCATTTCCTTCTTTTGGCTCATGCCAATCTCTTCTTCTATTTCACTATCACTTTCCATCAGAGCCTTCTCCAGCCCTGCCAAACTGGACTTCTCTCTGGCCTTTAGTTCAGAATCAACTTGGGCCAATTGTTCTCTGCTACAAACCACTTTACTTTGTAGCGTCGGTTTTGGAACATGGTCTGACTTCGAAGCTTTCTTTTCTTCTGTCTTGACATGTGAAGAACTCTCCTCACTCTCTTTCAGATCTTGCTGGTACTGGGTGTACCTGCGCTGAATCTTCCTCCTTTGTGATCTAGAAATAACCGGAACCATATTTGGTTCCTTTGTCTTTGGGTGCTTCAGCAATACCCAGTTGTTGGGGGCCACCAAAGGAGGTTTGACCATCCTGCCTGTAATTCCAATATCTCTCCTGGCAGGGAATTCCCTAGGTTTGTTTTGCATTACAAACCAATCTGGGACTCCAGGCACCCAAGAGCTTACTGATTCAGATGTTGAATCACCCTTCTCCACCTTCGAAGCCATCTTTGGAACTGGCTGTGGAGGTAAGTGCTTGGTTCTGGCCTCATACTTCGAGCTTGATTCTGGCCTTCGATGGAGATGGCCATTTTCTGTTCTGTGTGAGGTTGGTCTGGGGGGCCAATCTCTGGCTTTAGTCCCATAACCTGAATTCCTCTCTAATCTTCTTTCAGAATGTTTGCTCTCCATTCTGTAGTAGTTAAGTGGCCTAGACTCATACAAGGGCCTTTTACCTTTAGCATTTGTTCTGTCACCTGCAGGCTCAACCACCACTGGTCGCTGCCTATCACTAGCTGGGTACGGCCTTTTGTTGTAAGCGTTGGTTGATTTAGGACGTCTCTGAACATCCTTATAGTATTGCTTCCCATCAATTGGAAGCCCCTTCAACCATTTGTAGCTTAGTCTACACCTTGGACACATCCTTTGCATTACAGCTGCTTCCAAAGAATCGTCGTCCAATATTTCTTCATCAGAATGTTCCTTCTGATGTGAGAGACTCTGTCCAACCACTGGTGGATTTCTGGTCTCTTTCTTGGCAGCTGTCTGGTTGGCAATATGCATTTGCACATTGACCTCTTCCAATTCCTGCAGAGATAGATTCTGAAAATTTGGAACAACCACATTAGCCGCGCTTTCTCCAACTTCTGGAAACGGGTTACTGTCAATTCCCATGGCTTTCTCTGTTTTGGTTGGGAACTTCAGACTTCCTTTCCGGATTTGCTCTTGGATCTTGTCTCGGAAAACAATGCAGTTTTTAGTTGAGTGAGACCAAGAATTATGCCATTTACAGTATACTTTTCCTTTAAGTTCATCAAGAGAAGGCAGTTTTACCCCTTTTGGTAACTTAAGGAAATTGGCTGCAAGCAAATGATCAAAAATGTCATCTGCTTTTGTTAAATCGAAAGAATACTTTCTGTGAAAGTCTTTCTTTTTAAACTGCTGGTCGATAGTCGTATCCTTATGAATTAATGCTTCACAGATTACAGGTTCTTTGCCCACAATCTCTGCTGCATCGATCTCATAATTGGGATCTCTATAATAGGTCTTATACGAAGCATTGTTTCGATCTTGTTCTTCCTCTAATAATGCTTCATATCGAGACACCTTATAGGTTAATTCGACTAAATCCCTAAATTCAGTTGAGTCAAACTTCTTTCGAAGCCTGAACTCTAAACCGTTTTGAGCCAATCTTACAAATTCTGGCTCTGGAAGGATGACTCTACATTTACTTCGAGCCCTTTTAAATCTGGCAATGAACTGAGTAGCCTTTTCTTCAGGCCTTTGACTCAATCTTGCCAAGTCTGCCATGGACACCTCTGGCTCCGATTGGAAAAATTGGGCATGAAATGCCTCTTCCATTTGTTGCCAAGTTTGAATGGAGCCAGGTGTAAGGTTGATATACCATACAAACGCTCCCCCAGTTAGAGAGTTTGGAAATAATCTCAATTTTATGTAGTCATGATTAGTGAATTCACCACACTGAGCAGCGAATCTAGCAATATGCTCTACTGTTGATTGATTTCCAGTTCCATAGAATATGGTGAAATCTGGTATTCTGAACCCTCTTGGGTATTCATGTACCCTATCCACCCACTCTGGGTATGGTTTTCTGTATACAGGAGTCTAGACCCCCCGAGCCATTGGTCCACACATCTCCCTAACAATATCAGCAATTTGGTCCCTAGGGACCATATTTTGGGCTTGTTGAACCACTACTGGAGGAGCAAACACAGGGTTTGGTGGACAAACTTGTGCCTGTGGTCCTCTTGGTCCATAAAGTGGTACATTTGGGGCTGGTTGCCCCTGTGGTGCAGGTTGCTGTTGGGGGTATGGGTAACCCCTTTGAGCCTGTCCTGCGAAGGGACCTGTGAAAGGTGTTGTAACAGGCATCGTGTCCCTTCCATTTGTAGGCAAACCTTCCAACCCCCCGGGTATAAATTCGAATAAGGGATTATTATACCCCCTGGTGCCAGGTATGGCTTCGAACATGGGATTTGCCACCATTCTTATGCCAGTTTCTTGTACTTGGCCAGATCTACCAACTGGTGTGGCTTCACTGTTGAGTACTGTAGCATTTTGGCCTACTACAGGCCTTGAAATGGGTTCATACCAAGACTGAGGCGATGGTCTCTCATAGTTCTGAGTACTAGTTCGACCATTAGATTGTCCATCAACTTGCATAGGCTGTTTATCTCTAGCCAATCTTTGCTGAGGGACATTTAAAACTTCCTCTGTGTGTCTTATGTTTGTTGGTTGGTGGTTATTCATTCGATCCAAAAAGGATGTTGCCCACCTTTCCATTGTGTTCATTAGCTGTTGTCCCATAGCATCTACCAAGCCATCCCATGGATTTGTTGGCTGAGAAGATGGAACGGTGGATGGTCCAATTCCTTGGTTTCGTCCAATATCATGAACATATGGTTCTTGTCCAGAAGTACTGGTCTGTTCGACCAAAGGTTCTGATAACATAGGAGTTTCCACAGGATGTGTTGCCACATTATCCTCTGGATTAGGTATTTCTACCTCTCCTTCTACGCCTTCTTCCAGACGTTCATTTTCTCCTTGTCGTCTTCGTCTAGCCATTTTAATTAGTCCCACCGGGCGTGCCAAAAATATATGTTGGCTTTTTGGCTTTCGAAGGGTATTTTAGTAAATGTGAGCATGCCAGTAAGGATCAATTAGTCCTTACAGAAATTATAATTGCCAACCAATTATCAGACGATTGTGTTGTAATTCTTTCAGCCTCAATGAAGAGGACTTTTACTGGTGGCTTGACTTAGGAGAAATTAAGAGAAATAACAATTTACTGTGAAGAGCAATCAAAGTATTTTATTAAGATGAACACTTACAATGGTCCAAACTCAGCCTCGAAGAGGTTTACAGCAACAGCCTACTCGAATCTACTTGAAACTACTCCTATGAATCGAAGTACAGTGCGGGTATTTAAAGAACAGGTATTTAAAGTGCAGGAAATGTAAAACTGGAAAGATAAATATGAAGTAAAGACTGGTTTGTATGATCTGAGTCTGGGGGTCTTTTCTGGGAACTTCCTTGCTATTTATACTTGTCAAGGATGACCTTCGAACTGTACTTCGAACCGTCGAACTGCTCCTCCATGATCGCTGATCATGCTGCCTTAGAAATAGTTCCACTACGCCATCACTTGCAATTGAACTTCCCTCCTGTATTTGAATTTGAATATAGGTAACCGTTGAGGCCACGTCACCTTGTATCTCATTACTGATCTAGTGCTACTCAGACCACTTGAGAACCAATATTTATTGCCACGTGTATGATTGAGATTGAAGGTTAAAATCATCTTCCCATAATACCCTCATTCTGCCACGTGTCGAATTGTAACTGGCTTTTACAAAATATGTAGCCAACAAATACGCAATGCAAATTGGACTTACACTAACACGAGTGGACCTCAGCCACACTCACATAAGATGCCGATGGATGAAAATGAAGTGCCTCGAAATGCGTGCACATGGGCACGCAACCGAGGCAATGGCATACGCAATGCAATGGCATGGAAATATGATATGGGCTTACACTAACATGAGTGGACCTCAGCCACACTCACATAAGAGGCCGATAGATGAAAATGAAGTGCCTCGAAATGCGTGCACGCGGGCACGCAAACCGAGGCAATGTCCTAAAGCATGGAATGGCACTCCAAATGCAATATGGGCTTACACTAACATGAGAGAGCCTCAGCCACACTTACACAAGAGGCCAATGGATGAAAATGAAGTGCCTCGAAATGCGTGCACACGGGCACGCAAACCGAGGCAATGGCCCTAAGGCATGAAATGGCATGGAATAGGATATGCAAACATGCAAATGAATTTCAGCACTGAAATTACGGGAAAAACATTCCCGAAAGATGGCGAAATGACACCAAATGCGAGGAATGGTCCCGAAATGCGAATTTAGGCACCCGAAATGGCCTATAGCTATGCAATGCATGCACAATATGGACATGGAATGAAAATACAGTAGCAAGGCAGCCCCAAGGCAAGCGTTTTTCAGTCATAAAAAGGGCTAAACAACAAGCATAGATAGGGCAACAATGGTATGCAAAAATAGGGGCCAAGAGAGGGGCTATGAAACAAGTGGTAGATGCAAAGCCCAAATGGAAAAATACCCTTCTAAAACACTGAAGAGGGGCCAAAAATATGCACATTTACAGTATATGACAACCCCAAAAACAGTATGCAATCATGCTAGAAATGCCATGCAAGATTGAAGCTAACAAAGGCTATAACATGAGGTACCCCAAACATTCATCAAAACAACAAGGACCCTTAATGAAACATGTTAAGAAGGTCAAAAAATGACCACTTTCAGCTCTGATCATGGTCCAAAAACAGAAGCAAAATGGGCTAGCAAAGCATGCAAAAACAGGGGTAAAACATGGATTCAAAGCAAGTGACACCTGGAGTATGAAAACAGTGTTGAGCCCTTCTTCAATGTTGAAGAGGGGCTCAAAATAAGCACAATCTCAGTTCATGAAATGCTCCAAAACAGATCACAAATAGGCCAAACAAATCATGCAAATTTACGGTAAATAGGAGAGATTATGAAGTAAGTGCAAGATAGGGGGCTCAAACAGGGTTGAGCCCTTCTTCAATGTTGAAGAGGGGCTCAAAATAGACCTACTCACAGTTTATATTATGCTCGAAAACAGATCACACATAGGCTAGAAATCTCATGCAAAATAATGGCATCTTAGAGGGTATTGAAGCAAGTGCATTATGGAGGGCTCAAACAGGGTTGAGCCCTTAAACAAACATGGAGAATGGTTCAAAATAATGACCCTTTCAGTTAGGGTCGAAGCTCAAAACAACAAGCAAATAGGGCTAAGAAATGAGGCAAAAATGAGCTCAAAAGAGGGAGATTCACACTTACCCTTGAAGACCACTTCTTTTCTATCTCTTGGCTTGAGTTGCAGCACCTTTGACCTCTGGAAATCAGCCTCCAAGTGTTGGAATGGAGTGTGGGGGTCTTGTGCTAGGGGTTGATGTAGAAATGGTGCAAGGAAAATAACTTTGGAGCTTGGAAATGGAGAGAAATGGGAGGTGGAAGGTCTATCTCTCTCTCAAATGTGTCTAAAAAAAATATCCAACCCCCATACAAGAAGCCAAGCCTCTCCTTTATAGAGGAGAGGCATGAAAATATCTAAAGGACCTCTCTAATCCTCCATACACGTGTATGGAGGATGGTCCAATTGGCAACCAGCTGGCACAGCTGGAATACACTGAGGGAGAGAAAAATGGTCGGCTAGCTTAAAGGGGCAAAAAAGTCACTTTTTTGGGTAGGTGGCCGGCCGGCTGGAAAAGGTGGCCGGTCGGCCAGGTCAACATGAGAAAAGTGGCCGGTGACCCCCTAGAATGAAGCCCCAGAAGTTAGCTTTCCAATGCCGCAAACCTTGCATTAAAATTCCTCCTGTAGAAAAAGTTATGCCAGTTTCCGTAAAGCCGCGCAGATTCGGTCCAAACGGACTTCAACCAACCATATCTCCTCCCCCCGGATTTGGACTTAGGAGATTCTTGAGTGCAAAATGAAGCCCCGAAAGTAAGCTTTCCAATGATAGTGGCCTCATATTTTAATTCTTCTTGTGCAAAGAGTTACGCCCGTTTCGGTGAAGCCGCTCAGACTTTTCTCCTTCCCAGATTCATGCTGAACCACTTTTGACCAAACAAAAAGTTGGTTGTCAGAACAATTGCTGGCCTCCCACCCTCCTACAAGCTTCCTAACCATGAAAATAAAGCCTCCACCAAAAATGAGCCCAAACCGATGCAAAATGAAGGCTGGGGGGCCAAAACACGCAGTTCGAGGCCTCGAAAACAGGCTGTTAAGTACCGAAAGTGGCATTCGACCACGAAGTGGGTATCTAAGACTCCAGTGTCCCTCGAAAGGGAGTAAATAAGATGTATGCCAAAAACCGGAGGAATCGGAGATGGTTAGACGGTCCCGAACCGAGGCACACGGCCTGACGGCTCCGAAAACCAGGAACCAGGCTCCGAAATGGGCAAAATGGCCTACGGCCACGAAATGTAGCCTACGGCCATTGAGAGATGGTCTACGGGACCTCTCCCTCCCCTCAGGAAGAAAAACAGAGAAAATCGAGCCTGGTTCGCAAATCGAGGCAAGGTACAGAAAGAGCCCGGAAGTCCGGAGGCCAGGCTCGCGGCCGCGACTCTGAAACTTCTGGACGAGCACAATATGCAACATCACCAAGCGCTCAATCGGTGACGTCTGAGTCTTAAGGTCGGTCAAAAATGGGGTGTCTACAATTAGCTACACTAATATGTGACTCATCATCATGAGGTGTGCTACAGTCCTTGACTTTATCTATTGATAATATTATCTCATCAGGCCCCCGCAAGCAAATGGGTGAGGGACGGACCATGAGCTTGTCTTGGAGATAAGAAAACCGAGCAATAGAAAGGGGCTTGGTAAGAATATTATCTAACTGGTCAGCCAAAGCCACATGCTTGACAAAGACTTTCTTAGCCACAACTTGCTCACGAATATAATCAACAGCGATATGCTTGGTACGAGCATGGAATACAAGATTGGAAGCAAGACTGATAGCAGAGAGATTATCACACCACAAAGTTGGTACAGAATGAGAAAGATGTAGCTTGGTGAGAAGCATGGTAAACCAAGTGAGCTCAGCAGTAGCCTAAGCTAAAGCCTGGTATTCAGCCTCAGTGGAGAACCGGGAAACAGTGTATTGCTTCTTGGCAGCCCATGACACAAGATTGGAACCCAAAAATACACAATAGCCCGTAGTAGATTTCTTATTAGTTACACTGCTAGCCCAATCAGAATCGGAATAAGCATGAAGATCTAAAGGCCCGGAAAAGAAAACCGAACCATAGTGTAAAGTGCCTTTAAGATACCGGAGTAATCGCTTGACTGCAGTAAAGTGAGCAACAGTAGGAGCATGCATAAATTGACATGCATGATTAATAGCAAAAGAGAGATTAGGCCTGGTAATAGTGAGATATTGGAGACCACTAACCAAACTACGATAAAGAGAGGGTTGAGAAAATGGAACCAATATGTTATCAGAAGAAGAAGACTTAGTAGACATAGGAGAGGAATAAGATTTACAATTTATCATACCAGCCTTGTCAAGAATCTCAGAAGCATATTTTTGTTGAGAAAAGAAAAGACCCTCAAGAGTATGAACCACATATATCCCAAGAAAATAGGAAATAAGGCCCAACTCCTTCATGCAGAAAGCAGAATGCATGTGCTTAATAAGAGTAGAAATTTGAGTAGGATTATTCCCAGCAATAAGAATATCATCCACATAGACAAGTAGGAGAATAATAGAAGAATTTGAGTGATGAATGAAAAGAGATAAGTCACAATGACTATTAACAAAACTAGAAGAGAGAAGAAAAGTGGAGAATGTAGAATACCAGGCTCTAGGAGCCTGTTTAAGACCATATAAAGCCTTTACTAATTTGCACACATGAGTTGGATTTGCTGAACTCTCAAAAGAGGCTGGGTCATGAAAACCTCTTTATCAAGAACACCATGGAGAAAAGCATTGGATATATCCAATTGCTTAATTTGCCAATTAAAGTGAAGAGTAAGACTGAGAAAAACTCGAATAGTGGGTTGCTTAGCCACTGGACTAAATGTCTCATGATAATCAATACCTTCTTCCTGGAGATAGCCCTTAGCAACTAACCAAGCTTTATAGCGAGCAACAGACCCATCAGAATTCCTTTTAAGCTTGAAGACCCATTTACAACCAATAGCTTGCTTATTAGGAGGAAGATGTACCAAAACCCATGTCTTTTGCTTCTATAAAGCTTGAAACTCTTCTTGCATAGCAACAACCCAAACGTGAATGGTAAGAGCAGCGAAAAAGGTACACTACGCCAAAATTGGGCTTTAGCGGCGGTTTTTTTTACCGCCGTTCAAAGCTGTAAAATCGCCGTTAAAGCCTTTAACGGCGGTTTTGTTACCGCCGTTTATGCGCGTATCGGAAAAAGTACAACCGTCATAAAAAGGTAAATTACCGTCGTTAAAAGTCGACCGAAAACGGCGGTAATATAAGACCAAAAATGGCGGTTCTTTACCGCCGTAAATAGGTTCAAATTTTTCAAAAAATAATTCTTTCTTCTTGCACTCCCCAAGTCTTGAACCCTCAAACTCTTATCCACCCACACCAATCACTCCACCACAGCCACTCTTCATGAAACATATTTCCTAAATAAATATTTAAACATTACTTTTACTTTATTGTAGATGGTCATGTTCAACCCTAGCCGCGCGTGGTCACCACTCACCGGAGCTCCGCCGACAAAGACCGCCGTCATTAACGGCGGTAATGAGAGGGCTTTAGCGGCGGTTTCATTATCGCCGTTTAAAAATGGCTTTAGCAGCGGTTTTTTAACGACGGTTTCATTACTGCCGTTAAAAGGTCATTACCGGCGGTTTTGTTAACGGCGGTAACGAAAACCGCCGTTGAAGATACATTAACGGCGGTATTAACGGCGGTTTCGTTACCGCCATTAATAGTATCTTTAAACGGCGGTAACGAAACCGCCGTTAAAAAAACCGCCGTTAATGCCCTGTTTTGGCGTAGTGGTATGAGGTTCATGTAAAGCAGGATCAAAAAAAGAAGAAGGAAATGAAGAAGAAATGAGAGCATAAGAAGAGTTAAAAGTTTTAGATCAAATGAGCATATGACAGTGATTGAAGACAAAAGACTGAGAATAGAAGGCAAAGCAAAAGATGTGAGGTCAACATCTAGGGATTGGATATGAGTAGGAGGCACAAACACGACAGTAAGTGGAGTAGCTATAGCAGCAGCAACAGGTGCAGCAAGAAAAGTTATTTGAACTGTAGCAATATGAGGTATAGCAGGAAAAACTGTTTGAGTTGTAGCAGCAGCAGGTACAAGAGGGAAAACTATGGGAATTGGTGCAGTAACAGAGGCAACAGGTGTTGTAGAGATAGACACTGTGGGGAAAGCTGTTGAGGGAAATATAATAGATGTAGAGTGTGGAATAGGAGAAGAGATAGGCCAAAAGAAAGAATTAAGTTGGGAAATAGTTGGAACAAAGGTTGAAAGAAGAGGTGAGTTAGAAACCAACGAAAACAAACTCTCATTAAAGATAACATGTCGAGACAAAAACACTTTTCCTGTAAGAGGATCAAGGCACCTGTACCCCTTAATAGAAGGATGATACCCAATGAATACACAAGGCAGAGAACTAGGTTGCAACTTATAAGCAGCATAGGGCTTAAGCCAAGGAAAACAACTACACCCAAAACTCTTAAGAAACCTAAAATCTGGAGACTGATGGAACAGTAGTTCAAAAGGAGTTTTATTCTATAACTTGGAACTAGGCAATCTGTTAATAAGAAAGATAGAGATAGCTAATGCATCAAACTAAAAAGACAAAGGAAGTGCAAATTGATGAAGAAGAGCAATAGTAGTAGTGATTAAATGTCGATGCTTTCGTTC
The DNA here is from genome assembly GCA_036172215.1 of Camellia granthamiana. Classification (NCBI taxonomy): domain Eukaryota; kingdom Viridiplantae; phylum Streptophyta; class Magnoliopsida; order Ericales; family Theaceae; genus Camellia; species Camellia granthamiana. Next base: position 131,203 of record JAXFYN010000289.1, on the reverse strand, counting down.
AGCAACTCCATTTTGAGGAGGAGTGTGAGGACATAAGATTTGATGAATACTGCCTCTCTGTTTAAGAAAAGATTCAAAATGATTTCCAGTAAATTCACTTTCACTATCAATTCGAAAAACCTTAAGCCTAGTCTTAAACTGATTTTCAACAAAACCTTCAAATTCTTGAAATTTAGAAAACACTTCATTTTTATAACACATAGGATAAACCCAAGTAAATTTGCTAAACTCATCCACAAACAACACATAATATTTAAAAGAAGAATTAGAGGAAAATAAAGGGCCCCAAACATCACTATGGATGGGGGACAATGGTTTATTAATTGTTGAATTGGACAAAATGAAAGGAAGTCAATGACTCTTAGCAACAGCATGTGTACATAGATGCTTATTACACTGTGATGAAACAGGTAAATGAAATTGGTTGAGAACAACTTGCAACTTCTGTGAAGAAGGATGGCCTAGCCGATTATGCCAGATGTTAGTAGAAACAAGTGTTGTAGCAAAGCAAGCAACAAGAGAGATGAAAGACTACTGAGATGTTGAAGAAAGAAATGAAGGTAATTGATACAAGCCATTTTTATGAACTCCTTTATACAGAGGAGTTTGGGTACTCTTGTCCTGAATCACAAAAGAATCGGCATCAAAAGTAATTGTACAATTATTATCGGATGTCAATTGATGAACATAGAGAAGATTGGAAGAAATAGAGGGAACATCAAGGATGTGATTTAATTTGAATGGAAAAGGAGTAGGAATGATACCTCAGCCGGTATGCTGAATAGGAATGGTATTACCATCGCCAATAGTTACCTGATTAGAACCATAATATGGTTAAAATTGCTCTATTTGTTGAAGATCAGGAGTAACATGATTTGTTGCAGCGAAGTCAACATACCAGTTGGCAGTTGGAGAAGATAAGACTGTGGAGGCAACAAATGAAGTTTTGGAAGACGGAGAAGAAGAAGCATAATAGGAAGAATCCATTCTATACCAGCATTCCGATGCTGTGTGATTAGGTTTGCCACAAATTTAGCACATAACAGAAGACAGAGGTTGAGAGAATGACTGTGCTCCACCACCTTATCACTGAGAACCTCCTCGGGAAAAATATCTACCACCTCTAAAAGAAGAGCCTCCTCGATAATGTTGAGATCTATTTCCACAAAAATTAGAATTAGATAGAGACTTAGAAGAACTCTAATCTCTTGTAACAGTGTAGGTAATAGTGAGATTCGATGAGGAAGGAGGCTGAAATTCTGATTCAACATGCAATGCTTCGGAACAGAGCAAAGATGAAAGATCAGACATAGAAATTGGTTCAGATTTCACATGAACAGTGGTCTTTAAGGCATTATACTCTAATGGCAGTCCATTCAGAGTAACCAGAACTAGATCTTCTTCATTAATTGGAGAAGAATCAAGAGCCAATTGATCTACAATAGTCTTGATCTAAAGCAAATAGTCATCCATCGAAGATGATTTCTTTGAGATAACATTGAGCTTGTTCTTTAGTTGATAAATATGAGATCTTGAAAGAGAAATAAATTGTTTAGTCAGCTGAGACCACACATCATAACAGGTTGAACATTGAAGAACAAATGTGAACACAGAAGGAGTTAGAGTTATTGTGATACAACTCAACAAGTGAGAATCAATCTGTTTCCAAGCCAAGAAATCTGGATTTGCAACTTCTTGTCCAGATAAATCTCTAACTCTTGATGTAAGACATACAGACGATCTATCGACATGACCAATCAAATCTGTTGCTTTCAAAATATTGAGAATTTGATTATTCCAAACTATGTAATTTGTTGTATCTAACTTGACTATAACAAAAGAGTTTAGATTAGACATGAGAAGAGTAAGATTTGCAAGAAGGGTAAAGGATGAAGAAGCCATTGAAAGACCTTAGAAACTTGACTCGTTGGAGATCAAGCTCTGATACCATGAAGACATATTGAAAGAAATGTAAAAAATATCTTTTCATTCATTAAAGCTCAATGAGCTCAGTACATATTTATATAGTCTTTAGTCTATATCTATATTATATCTAAATACTCTAACTGTTTCAGAACAGTTACAACAACTTTCTATTAGCTATACAATATGTGACTCATCCTCATGAGGTGTGCTATAGTCCTTGACTTTCTCTATTGATGATATTAGCTCATCACTATCAATATCTCCTCTCTATTTTTCTAATCACTTTCTCTACTTTTTCTACACATTTTTTTTATATATAAAAAGTCAAAAAATACACTTATTTAAAACATCGAAAACCACCCCTTAATGAATTGAGCTCGAACAAACTTTTAATGAGTCGAACACGAGTCGAGTTGGAGCTGTTTAGTTGGTTTATCACCCTTACAAATAACAAAATTTTAGATTAGATATCTAATTCAAAAATATTACTTTCTTTGTTATTACTTGTTACAGTTATGGGGGTAAAATTGTACACAGGTTAATTTTTTAGTACTGTTATTAGCACCGCATCAATTATTTTGGACGCCCCATTTCTGTGGACTCCTACTTATAAATTGTAAAACCCTTAAAAAAAATTTCTTCACTTAAACAATACCAAAATTATCTTTGTAAAAACATTCCACCGATTCAAATACATATCCCCACACCCTAAAAAGCGTCTCTCCCAAAATCTTAACAAAACCCACGACGATGGAACCTCCCAAAACTAGTGAAAATAATTTTTGATTAAGAAGTTTTTTTCTTTACTTCATTGTGACGTTTATCAATCTGTTTGATTTTTTTTTTCTATTACCTCTTTTCACACACACAATACAATCCATTTTCATGCTTCTCTAGTTGGTTTTCTGTCATTCATACATGGCCTCACTGTACTTGTATGCTGTTTGTGCGAGCAAAACTGGATAGGATTTCACTCCCCAGTCAACCCCCAAGAGTGGTCCAACCTCTTTTGTTTACCTGCTTGTACTGCTGCTTTGGTTATATGTTCCTAAACAAATAAGAAATGTTCGATTATTTGTTCCTAAACAAATAAACAATGTTCGTCTTAGGATTTTTATCCTAAGAATTTACTGATTTGTGTTTTGGCAGTACCTTGACAAAACTTAATATCTTGATTATTGATTCAAAGTGTTTTTGTTTTTCATTATTTCTTTGATCATTATTTTCTTTACTTTGTTTATTTGATGATCTTTCATTATTTTCTTGGTCTTATAATTTGATTGAAAGTTTTCTAAACAATAAAAGTGACTTCTTTTTTTTTTCTGTCAAAGATCAAGTGAAGTTTTTGGAGGCTCGAGATATTGTGATAATGTTGATTTGAAAAAAAAAAAATTTGTTTTGATTTCTCGATGAATCAAAGCAACAACTTGCTTTGATTTTGTTTATGGCACATGGCAAACAAAGTAATGGGAATGGGCAATGAAAAAAGCTAAATGTGTTAATGTTTTAAAATGTGTTGATGTTTTGTTTAATTTTTTAATTAAAAAAACATACAATTTGTGAAAGATCTTGTTGGAATGCAAATTGATTGTCACAGCACATGTGGAAAAATGAGAGTGTACAACTCAAGGTGGCTGTTTGTTGGAGTATTTAGCTGACAACGCATGGCTGAATTTGTGGACTCAAAATTAGCAACAAAGCCCGCAAAAGCAGCTGGTCTAGCATGCTTAATAGTGCTCACGAATATTACCATCACACCAGCGATGTTCATGGAGCCCGTGTTGGAACAATCTTCTGTGAAAATAAATAAATTGAAATAATTCAAACAAAATAAAATAAAACTTACAGAATTTATTTTGTTGAACCGAATCAATAATTAAAGACTAAGTTGAGTGTGTGACACTCTGTCCTTAAGACAGATTCCCCCCGCTATGGTGTTTACGGTTGAGTGGCGTCTATCTCCCAAGATACAATGATCTTAACCAATTTGTAGTAGCACTCCAAAATAAATTGTTCGGCGAACCAAACCTGTGATCTAACTCTCTGAATATTTATTCTAAAACTAGAATGAAGAAATAATGCAAAAGGAAAATCTGGACATCAAGAGAAAAGATTTTCAGACTGATTTTTCGGATGTCTCTAAGTGTAAAGACTGCTGGAATAGAATCTCAATTTATAGGCAACATAGTCCTTGAACAAGTACAACAATTTGAATGAACAGATACACTTTTGAAAGAACAGGTGCAATAGTTGAATTCAAACAATTCTGACCGTTGTACATGAACACTACTATTCAAACATTTGGAAAGTGTCTGTTGGTGGACAAACAAAGGAACTGTTAGGAACTTTATTATTAATAACTATTTGGAATATATATATATATTAAACTATTTGAATAGTTTAATAAATAAAGGAAGATGTACAAACTTTAGGAAACCACTTAGGAACCAAAAATTTGAATTTAGAATTAAATTAAATTCCCACAATTACAAACTTTAGGAAACCACTTAGGAACCCAAAATTTGAATTTAGAATTTAAATTAAATTCCCACAATATTTTTTATTGAAAAAATTCAAATGAATTTTATCTAAAAAATTAATATTAGACCCGAAAATAACGTCAACTTCCCATTCACTCATAAATGGTTTTGACGTTCTGTCTTCACCGTGTGACTTGTTACGCGGCAAGGAACACTTCACCTCTTCGGACCCACCCCCAAAAGACGTTTGGGGCCCACTCAAATTTGGGCTAAAAAATATGCCTATATTAAACCATTTTTCCAATAATCCCCCACATGAATGGAATTTGACGGAGAGAAAATGCAACAACAAGATCTAATTACAGAGAGTACAGAAATAGGAAATATTCTACAAAGAATAGGTAGCTTTTGACTTTGAACCTTCCCTTGTGAGACACTATCGGATTTACTAGCTAACCAGTGAACATGATGTCTTGAACTGTTCAGCCGTTTGTGTAAGCCAAGACAATAGAAGCCACACAGTATATTCCCAGAAACAGTTTAGTTCTCACTATTGTGTTCATTTTGGCCCTGAACAACCTGGTCTTTCATGAGTGCTCTAGAGAATTGTAGCCCTTCACAAATCTCACGGAACCGGCCCAGTTCACACTCACATAGGTGATGCATATGAAGAGTATCCTGCCATACTCCACTAGGTTTACCTAAATATAAGAATCATGAAAATTTTACTGAACCTCAAATGCTGCAGTCATCACTATTTTATCATAGAAATGGGTAGGAGTTTAACTTCCCAGTGATCCTTCTGAGTCATTCACAACTCGGTTATCCCTTTGAACCTAGATCTTGGGATCTCCAGTCAACTAGGTTGGGTTGCCGTTGTGGTTACTCTTATGTAATAGACTTAAGTTCCATTCCCCTCGATGAATTCTCAACTAACTTTATAGCTAACCCTTTGGTTAGTGGATCCGCTATGTTGTCTTTAGACTTAACATATTCTATGGAAATAATTCCATTAAAGAGTAGTTGTCTTACGGTGTTATGTCGACGACGAATATGTCGTGACTTACTGTTATACATATGACTCTGTACTCTACCTATACCTGATTGACTATCACAATGTATGCATATAGTAGGCATCGGTTTTGGCCATATTGGAATATCTTCCAAGAAGTGGCGAAGCCATTCTGTCTCTTCCCCTGCTTTGTCTAAGGCTATGAATTCTGATTCCATAGTAGACCTAGCAATACAAGTCTGTTTGGAAGATTTTCAAGATACAGCTGCCCCACCAAGAGTAAAGACATACCCACTGGTGGACTTTGAGTCTTTAGTATCCGATATCCAATTTGCATCACAGTATCCTTCAAGTACTACTAGATATCTTGTATAATTAAGCCCGATGTTACGAATAAATCGGAGATATCTCAGAACCCTTATAATTGCTTTCCAATGTTCTACTCCTAGATTACTCGTATATCTACTTAATTTACTTAATGCATAAGCTATATCTGGGCGAGTGCAGCTCATCAAGTACATTAAGCTTCTAATAATTTGGGCATACTCTAATTGAGAAATACTTTCCTGTACATTCTTAGAAAGATACAAATTAACATCTACAGGTGTTCTAGCAAGATGATCATCATCTTTGCTGAATTTGTCAAGTATTTTCTCAATGTAATGAGATTGTGACAAAGCATATCCTTATGATATTTTGGTAATTTTCATACCAAGAATTACATCAGTAATGCCCATGTCCTTCATGTCAAAATGTTTATTCAATATTTTCTTGGTAGTTTTAATCATTTCATTATTACTACCTATGATGAGCATATCATCTACATAAAGACATACAATAACATAACCTTTGTATGTGTTTTTAATATAAACACATTTATCACACTCATTAATTTTAAATCCATTTGACATCATTGCCTTGTCAAATTTCTCATGCCATTGCTTTGGCGCTTGCTTTAAACCATATAATGATTTAACCAATTTACACACTTTCTTTTCTTTTCCTGAAACAGAAAACTCTTCTGGTTGTTCCATGTAAATTTTTTCCTCTAACTCACCATTTAAGAAAGCGGTTTTAACATCCATTTGATGAATTTCTAGATTGTATAGAGATGCAATGACAATTAGCATTCTAATGGATGTTATTCTAGTAACCGGTGAATATGTGTCAAAGTAATCAAGACCTTCTTTTTGTCTAAAACCTGTAACCACAAGTCTTGCCTTGTATTTGTCAATTGATCCATCCGCTTTCATTTTTCTTTTGAAAATCCATTTGTACCCAAGAGGTTTACAACCTGGTGGCAAGTCCACTAATTCCCAAGTGTGATTTTGCAAGATGGATTCAACTTCACTGTTGACAGCTTCTTTCCATAAAAGAGCTTCAGGACTGGACATAGCCTCTTTAAAAGTTAAAGGCTCATTTTCTAACAAATATGTTAGAAAATCTGGACCAAAAGATTTTGAGGTTCTAGCACGTTTACTACGCCTAAGTTTCTCTTCCTCATTTTGATCTAACTCTTGTTCTTGATCATGTTCTTGATCCTGACTAGTAATAGCATCATGAGATCTCTTATTGTTACTAGTCTCTTGTCTAGTCTTATTTGGAAATACATGTTCAAAGAATGATGCATTCTGAGACCCAATAATAGTATTTACATGCATTTCGGTATGTTCTAATTTATAAATCAAAAACCGATATGCATTACTATTCTTAACATAACCAATGAAAATGCAATCAATGGTCTTAGGATCTATCTTAGTCTTTTTAGGACTAGGAATAGCCACTTTAGCCAAACACCCCCACACTTTTAAGTATTTGTAGGATGGTACTCTACCATGCCACATTTCATAAGGTGTTTGATTCACTTTCTTTCGGGGTACTTTATTTAAAATATAATTAGCAGAAAGTATTGCTTCCCCCCACAAGTTTTGAGGTAATCCAGAACTTATTAACATAGCATTCATCATTTCATTCTAAAGTCCTATTTTTCCTTTCAGCAATTCTATTTTGCTGAGGTGAGTAAGGAGCAGTAGTTTGATGAATTATTCCATGTTCTTTACAAAACTCACCAAAAAGTGATTCATATTCACCACCTCTATCACTTCTAATTTTCTTGATTTTCTTACCAAGTTGATTTCAACTTCATTCTTATATTGAATGAAAGTCTCCAAAACTTCATCCTTGGTTCGAATTAAATAAACATAACTATATCTAGTATAGTCATTTATAAAAGTGATAAAATATTTTTTCCCACCTCTAGTTTGAATTGATTTAAAATCACAAATATCACTATGAATTAATTCAAGTGGTTCCGTACTTCTTTCAATTGAATGAAAAGGAGTTTTAAATAATTTTGTCTCAACACAAATTTCACATTAATGATTTAAATCAATGTCAAATTTAGGTAAACATTCCATATTAATTAATCTACGCAAAGATCCATAATTAACATGTCTTAGTCTACCATGCCATAAATTTGAAGACTCAAGCAAGTAAGAAGAAGATGTATTATTATTAATAACTGAGGGTACAACGGTCATTACATTTAACTTGAAAAGGCCATCACACATGTAACATTTTCCTACATATATCCCATTCGTAGTAAGTACAAAATTATCACTCTCAAATACTAGCCTAAACCCAAAGAAAATCAACAGAGATCCGGAAACAAGATTCTTGCGAATATCCGGTACATGCAGCACATTGTTGAGAGTGAGTTCCTTTCCAGATGTCAGCTTGAGTACAATCTTTCCTGGTCCTTCAACTTTGGAAGTTGAGGAATTGCCCATAAAAAGTTGTTCACCATTGTCCACTGTAGAATAAGATGTGAACATCTTTTTGTCGGCACAAATATGGCGAGTAGCACCAGTGTCCACCCACTATTCTTTAGGATTGCCGACAAGATTTGCCTCAGAAACAACTGCTGAAAGATTGATATCATCTATACCATTGGAAATATTGTCCACTTCGGTCATATGGGCTTGAGCAGGCTTCTTGCTTGTTCTTCTTTTGCTTTTGCCTTTGCTACGGCAATCTTTCACCCGATGTCCCTCTTTGTCACAGATGTAACATTTGTCATTAAACTGGTACTTTTTATTTTCCCCCCTTTTAGAGCCTTGTGATGAATTTTCTCCAGAAGACTTTCGTTTCTTGGTTTTTGAAGCATGTTCCACCACATTTGCCTTAGACTCCATAGGATGCTTACCAGCCCGTTTTTCAGAATTGCGGTTGTCCTCCTCAATCCTTAAACGCACAATTAAATTCTTCCATAGAAATTTCTTTGCGCTTGTGTTTGAGGTAGTTCTTGAATTCCTTCCAGCCTTTTGGTAATTTTTCAATTAAGGCTGCAACTTGGAAGGATTCACTGAGAGACATGCCTTCTGCGTGAATGTCATGCAGAATGAGTTGGAAATCTTGAGTTTGGCTGATCATAGTTTTTGAATCAACCATTACAAAATCCAAGAATCTGCCTACCACAAATTTCTTTGAGCTGGCATCTTCCGTTTTGTTTTTTTTCTCCAAAGACTCCCAAAGTTCCTTTGCTATCTTGATAGGACTGTAGACGTTGTATAATGTGTTATCAAGTCCGTTCAAGATGTAGTTCCGGCAAAGGAAATCGGCATGTTTCCAGGCATCAACCGCAGCAACCACTTGCTGGTCAGTTTCATCCTCTTTCAGGATAGGAGTATCTTCACGGAGGAAACGAGCCAGGTTCAGACTTGTAAGATAGAACAACATTTTCTGTTGCCATCTTTTAAAATCAGTTCCTGAGAACTTCTCTAGCTTCTCTCCATGATTTATTAGTACTGTCACCACAGGAGAGGGGGTTGGTGCAATTGCAGCCACAACAGTAGTACTTGTTTGGGCATTAGTTTCAGTAGCCATCAATTCTAATTTATAAAACAAAATTATAATTAGAATTTACACTACACAGAAAATTAAACCAAATTCACAGAATTAAATTCTGTAAAAAATAAAAGAAATAAGAATGTAACTTTTATTTTCCAATTAATTTGGAAATAAAATAAAATTTTGTTCAACCAAATTAATTCCACACAGGAAATTAAATTTTGTAAAATAAAAGAAATAAGAAAATAATTTTTATTTTTCAATTAATTTGGAAATAAAATAAAATTTTATTTAACCAAATTAAGTCCACACAGAAAATTAATTTTTGTAACACTTCAATAATTAAAATACTAAAACAGAATTTTAAGTAATGAAAACTCAAAAAATAATTTCTAAAACCCAAAATTAATTTCTGAAAAAATTCCACAAAAATATATTCTGAATTGTTAATGACACCAGTATCGTACTACTAGTTGTCAAAGAAAATAGACAGTATATTACTACTATCTGTCAAATAGCATATAATCACTATTTGTTTTTCCAACCAGAATATTATTTTGTAAATCCATAGAAAATAATTTCTTAAAAGAAGAAAGAGAAAAGGAAACAAACGAAAAATTCTGTAAACAGAATAATTCGAATCTGTCTTAAGATTGTTGGAACAATCTTCTGTGAAAATAAATAAATTGAAATAATTCAAACAAAATAAAATAAAACTTACAGAATTTATTTTTGTTGAACCGAATCAATAATTAAAGACCAAGTCGAGTGTGTGACACTCTATCCTTAAGACAGATTCGCCCTGCTATGGTGCTTACGGTTAAGTGGCGTCTATCTCCCAAGATACAATGATCTTAACCAATTTGTAGTAGCACTCCAAAACAAATTGTTCGGCGAACCAAACCTGTGATCTAACTCTCTGAATATTTATTCTAAAACTAGAATGAAGAAATAATGCAAAAGGAAAATCTGGACATCAAGAGAAAAGATTTTCAGACTGATTTTTCGGATGTCTCTAAGTATAAAGACTGCTGGAATAGAATCTCAATTTATAGGTAACATAGTCCCCGAACAGGTACAACAATTTGAATGAACAGATGCACTTTTGAAAGAACAGGTGCAATAGTTGAATTCAAACAATTCTGACCGTTGTACATGAACACTATTATTCAAACATTTGAAAAGTGTCCATTGGTGGACAAACAAAGGACCTGTTAGGAACTTTATTATTAATAACTATTTGGAATATATATATATTAGACTATTGGAATATATATATATATATTAAACTATTTGCATAGTTTAATAAATAAAGGAAGAGGTACAAACTTTAGGAAACCACTTAGGAATCCAAAATTTGAATTTAGAATTAAATTAAATTCCCACAATTACAAACTTTAGGAAACCACTTAGGAACCCAAAATTTGAATTTAGAATTTAAATTAAATTCCCACAATATTTTTTATTGAAAAAATTCAAATGAATTTTATCTAAAAAATTAATGTTAGACCCGAAAACGATGTCAACTTCCCATTCACTCATAAATGGTTTTGACGTTCCGTCTTCACCGTGTGACTTGCCACGCAGCAAGGAACACTTCACCTCTTCGGACCCACCCATTTTTCCCCTATATTAAACCATTTTTCCAATAGTCCGCGATTAGCTCGCGATTTGGAGAATCCGAAAATCCAGCTCCCAGTATTTTTTGACATGTGCTCACGAACTAAAGACACTGCCTGCGATGGTGGACACTTCCTGCTCTATTTCAAGCAAGCGTTGCTGAATTGTTTTGGTACCTCTCTAAGATTATTTTACATCTCTCTCAGTATATTTTCTACCTCTCTAGAGCTTAATATTTATAAACTTAGTGAGAGATTTATTTTTGAGAAAAATAATTTTGAGAGAGTTTGTTTATTTTTAGAGTGATCTTTGTAGTGATGTTTCATTTGTAACACTCTCATATTTACTTGATGATCTATTAGTCTTTAAGTACTTCAAGTTGATCATCAAGCCTGTTGTAAAAGTTTATTCACATCTTCTAAAAGTGAATCTTCTTGGTGGATTCCAAGATTGTAGACTTCAGTAGATTCCGAGGTCATTGGCGTCGTGGCGATTCGATAACCGTGGCGGAAATCCAGTGAAGACTGTAGCGGTACATGTAGAGCGAGTAAAGACGTGTGCCGTGGAGTGGACTTGTTAAGCCTGGATTGACCTTTATAAGAGATCTCTTATACTACATTTCTTCAATAGTGGATATTTCGTTTGATCGAGGGCTCCATGATTTTTTATCACAAGTTGGTGGATTATCATTGTGATTTTTCCACGTAAAAAATGTTTTGAATTGTGGTTGATTCTCTCTCTCTCTCTCTCTATATATATATAGATCATGCTTGCATTAATTTTTAATTAGATTGCCTAAATCAATAATCACATTAAACGAGACGCATCTAGATTTTACAAAAGAGTTTATCGCACTAAATCTAGATTTTTCAGTTCGGGCCTGTGTTCCCAAATTTCGGTCATATATTCGGGAGTTCAATCCCAAAAAAATGACAAACAATTTTTATTAGTTTTGCCATTTTTTGAAGAAACTTACTCTTACAAAGCCAATCCCTTTTGAGCTAAAAATACCATCAAAGTTATGAACATCTTCTGAGTTTTTATTGTTGTACTTCTCTCGTCTCATAGAGTTGTGATTGCTGGAAAAACTTCCACTCATTATCATTGTTGGAGAAGTGTATATAATCAAATGGTTGTTATCGTTGCTGCCAGAATATTGTCGCCAAATGATTTTTAAGATTTTGAGAGTGGGTAGGTTTTGAAGGTGGGATTTGGGGAAGATGTGGTTGGGTGGTGATAAAGGTAGGTGCTCTCATAAACCCTAACTCATGATGTAGTGGGTATGTAGGCCTAATTGTGAGATGTGTGTCCCAAAATTATTGATGTCCTCTTTAGTAATTTCACTTGAAGTTATTATTGTAATAAAATAAAAAAAACTAAAAAATAAGGGGTCTAAAATAATTAGGTAATTCTATTTCCACATATCATTTACTCTCTGTACACACACTTAATGAATTAATTTTTTCTTATAATTTTACCACTAAACAAAATGACTAATATAAATATCAATACACGCATCAATCCTTAAAACTAAATTTTCTTAGTACACATATTTTATATAGAAATTCTCAATACACATTTTCTTTTCAAAAAATACACACATCAGACTTACTCTCTAATTTTTTGTTTCTTTCTCACTCCCTCCATTGATCATTATTCACTTTACTATTCCTTCTTTGTTTCTCATAGATTTGACCGATATTGCTCAAATTTTCACTCCTTACCCATTACTTATAACATTGTTTTATTACACCCCACTGTTATTATTGATTTGTATGATGGAGGATTTACAAAACAATGAATGTTTAGATGTAGAAAAAAAATGATTGTTAATAAAAACTTAGGCAATGAATAGGTGAGTTTTTTGGTTCAGAAGTATTTTTTTTTCATTGTCGCAATTATCATTCTAAAAATCAGTTTTGAAAATGTTGCACCTATATGGAAATTAACTATTGAAACATTTCATATATTCGGAAACCAACCAAAAAAATAGTTATATGTCAAAATTTATATTTGGTTCCGAAGTACAGAATAAAAAAACTATTGTTTGATTCAGAATTGTCAAATTTGTTTAATATATTTGGATAACCAGCACCGAATTATTTTCATCTTGTTGCCAGTCAATATGGAACAAATAATAAAAATAGTATAACAATAACTTACACTCATATTGGCTTTGAGTTTTGAAAAATAATTTTTGGAAATTTCAATCCGTATTCTTTTGTTTTAGTGAACATTTTTAATATTCTAATTTTTTTTTTATTCACTTAATTTAAATACACTTAAAAAGCATACAAAAATATAAAAATTCAGTACATATATATATTTGTATTTATTATTTTTTAAATATTTTTGGCAAATAATTTACTTTTTAAATGTATCTAAATTAAGTGATTCTAAAAAGTAAAAGGTTGATTAAATATGTAAAAAGTTTACTAAAAAAAAAAAGATTTTAAAATTAACAAAAATATTTTTGAAAATTTAAAACTAAATAGAGTATTAGTTTTTGAAGAATAATAGTAAAATAATAGAAAAAAATTATTGATTTAATTTTTTTTTTGCATACCTTAGTAGATGTTTGACATGCACTAAAAAAGTGCACTTTTTTTTTTTTTGCATACATACACTTATTTGGGTCACATCAATCAACATCTTATCTCTATTTTTCTACCCACTTTCTCTACTTTTCTACACATTTTTTTTAATATATAAAAAGTCAAAAAGTGCACTTATTTAGAACATCTCAAACCATCCCTTAGTAAATATGGTCAGAAAATTGTTGGAGTGTGCCGAAAAAATGTCATGTGTGCAGGGCACGGTTTAGGTTTTGACTTAGGCTTAGGGGTGTGGTGGGAGTTTTTGTTTTATGTGGTGTATGTACATAATGTGTTGAAATTTTTGTACACATTATATGTTATGGGCAATATTGGAACACTTTGTGTGTGGAATGAGTAAAACAAAATATAAACAAATTCATTAAGTGTGTGCACTGTGAAAGATGTTCACAAAGTACAAATAGTGTGTGAAAATAGAAGTACTTAAAATAATTAATGAGGTGCTAATAACAGCACTATAATTTTTAGGATAAATTATCTATATGTCCTACTTTTGAGACTTATTATCTATTAAATCTTATTGATAAATTTATCAAGTAATACATCTGTTAGTCTCTTTTATTTTCATGAATAAATTTACAGTGATAAATTTATAGGTAAATAAATTTAGTTAATAGGACTAATTGATAAGTCTCCTAATTTTTATTCAAATAAAGCTAAAAAGATTTTCACAAATGAGACATATATCTAATTATGTGAAAATCTTTTTCGCTCATAACACACCTGATTTAGATTAGAACTTTATTGAGGCATTTATTCATAAATTCTTTTTTACCTACTTATATTTCATTTAGTTCAAATTATTTTTTTATGTTCCAATAAGTCCTATGAGTGACATAGTTACTAAAATATCACTAATAATAACAGGATGAAACGTGTATTAATGTTCACATTAATTGTGTGAACACTATCAAATATAAATGTTCATATCACCAAATTACTAAGAGTTCAAAAACTATTTGTAAGTGTACAATTGTCCATAAAATATCTTAAATATAAGAATTAAGATTTGATGGATCAAATGTCCAAATAATAGAATTTATTAAAATTCAAAAATATGTTATAAATTAATTGAGATACAAGTACTTGAAAGAGAATTTCCTTCTAAATTTTCCTACTTTATTATCATATTGCTTGATCTTGTAAATAATATACTTCTTACTTGTAGCATTACGCCGTTACTATTGCTTGCACAACTTTATGAGTTTGTAGGTGTTTGGCATGTACTAAAAAAGTGTAAACTTTTTTATATACATATATATTTATTTGGGTCACATCAATCTATATCTATCAACATTTATCCGTATCTCCTCTCTACTTTTCTACCAACTCTCTATTTTTCTACACATTTTTTTTAATATAAAAAATTAAAAAGTACACTTACTTAGAACATCTCAAACCACCTCTTAATATTTCTTAGTGTCAAAGGTTTTATCATTACTTTTTTTTTTCCTTTTTTTTTCTTTGTTTTTTTCAATTCTAAATTTGTTTTCTAAACTAGAGACAAGAGAATGAATTGCACTTCACATATGATTTCTTTAGTTGAGTAAGATTTTCGTTTCACAATAATAAAAGGACAAATTTCACTTTATTTACTTATGATTTGACCTATATGTGAATAACTTCATTGCCATTTGAAACTAAACGTATAATTTTCATGTAATTTGTAAATTTAAGTACACCATTAAACTCGTTAACAGTATAAGTAACTTCATGGTCCAAATCAAAGGCATTTTCATAATTTTTTTTAAGAGGCAAAATTTAATTTTAACCTCTGTACTTTTTATATTTATTGTTAACTTTGATGGAATACATGATAATACACTTTAATTTACAAACCACAAGGAGCGCTGTTTAGTTGGTCAATCATTTATAATAAAAAAATTTGTTCCCTAAAAGTGCCATTTGCTTGTTTGGGGCAACCATTCTGAAAAGGAAACAATACAAAACTCTTAACCATGCAGCTTCTTTTTTTTCTTTTTTTCTTTTTAATTTAAAATTATTTATTTTTCAGCCTCACATTAAATAGAATCAAATCATAAATGTCAAGATAATTATAAAAATGTGGTGGATTTCATAGATTTTTTAATTGGGTCATTTGAAGGGATTGAGATGATGTAAAGGAAATTTGCATTACATCATTTTAATGAATATTAAAAAAAATCACCTCATCAATTTGATATAAATTAGATGGGTGGTCTAATCTGGGCCCATGGCCCCTATAAGCTCCACTTGATGACCCAATTCATTAATTTAGGTTCTCATGTATAAATATCCTATAAAAACGAATAAATGTTCTATAAAAATGAATAGATTAATTCAATAATCGTAGTCACATTATTTAATTATATTTATTTTAAAAAATAAATAATTTATTTTCAAAATTATATTTATTGTTCAAATTTTTTTTAAAAAAATTAATGTAATGAAATTATTTGATTATAATTATTAAATCCATTTGATTTTTTTTTAATTATAAATGATTTAGACACTTAAACTTAAACTACAACCTTTGGCTAGTGGTTACATAGTCTCGGTTGAACTCCTATAGAGAAAATTTTGATATTCTCTGTAGGGATATTTATTTCTCCTAGTAGTTTATTTGATGTAATAATAATTTTTATATTTATAATTATTCTCTGTCGATTGACAAGAAAATATAAAAATTAACAAACTAAAAATTAACAAAATAAAATCTATGGTGAATCCGGACTCGTACTGACCACCAGTCAGAACAATTCCAGCCCAATGAAGACAAATGATTTTGCATTGACTTGTCCCTACAGTGTAGGCCCAAGAAAGTCTGATTTGTGTTTGTCTATATTGATGTTTCACTTTGGCAGGCTTTCAAGATATGTAAGAGTGACAAGCAGCTGAAAACCAATACAAAACAAAACCCTATGTAAAACCCAATACAGATTCTAAAGTTGCGTTTGGTAGAGCTTTTTAGTTATGATTTGAGAGTATGAGTTATATTTTGAGTTTGTGAGTTTTGGAATTATGATTTGAATATGGAAAATATGTTTGGTGAAAGAATTTTGAAAAGAGTTTTGAATTTTTGATGTGACATTTGATATTTGATACAAAAACTTATAAGTCATAACCAAACATACAACTCAAAATTCTATTAAAACACATAAAAAATTTTAAAAAATTCGGAAAACATTTTTTTTGAATATATAAAAATTAACATATCAATTGCAAAAAAAAAAAAAATTGCACTGTTCCAATCAACCGGCCGGATGACCAGTGGGACGACCGGTTAGGCCAAATTTCAAAAAAAAATAAAATGAAAATCGCGCTCTTAAATAGAGTTTTTGCAGAGTTGTGGAAAATTAATTTCACATACCTATCCAAATATCATATTTAAATGTGGGAGTAGAAAACTCGTTTGGAAATCGTTCCAAACAGAGTCTAAACTTCTTGAAAATCAAATATTATTGAGACATATCGAATATCATTTAGTCATTTCAGATCTTTCTCACTTCATAGCCTAACGACATACGCACAACAGAAACCAAGACACTGAGCACGTCATAAGTAAACTAAAATCTAATTGCTAGGTACACACTGTCGTTTTAATTAATTGACATTAATACCGAGATTGATGATATAACTATATATCAATCAATATCAAACAATATCCATCGATATTATGATAAATAACACTATCATAAGTTTAAAATTCAGATACATGTTAGCTGTTATTTAAAACCCTACAACACATAAGAGAGAGAGAGAGAGAGAGAGAGAGAGATCCATGCAGTTAGGGTTAGTTGGAGGACATGGAAGAAGGGAAGTGCATATCTTTGAGACCAGAGGCTGTGATGGGGAAGAGTTCTAGGGTTTTGGGGGGTGCAGTATTGCAACAAGGAGTGATTGGAGTTGGAACCACATCAAGCATCACCATCCAATCACGACCGTATGATCTCATGACCATGGGCTTGCTTGTAACCATTTGTGTTGATGCATCCTCCACTTCTCCACCCTAAACCAAAAAACGTTAGTATAGAATTATATAAGAACAAGAATAATTGTACTTGTAACAAAAGAAGCTTGTTTTTCACTATTTTGATTTTAAAGAGATTACTCAAAGAAAACGTCATTATATGAATACAAAAATAAAATAAAAAAGTAAATAATAATAATAATAAATACACGTGAATACATAAAATTTTACAAAATTAGTTTGTGAAGTCTAATTTTGAAAAACTTTATTCGTACTGATATCATATAATATAATGAATATGAACATTATATTCTATGACTCATTTTTATATTACACTTTACATAATACTAACCACGTCAACTAATAAATTACATATAATATATATTAGTAATATTTCATAGTGCTTAAAAATATGATGATTCTAAAATTATTGAAAAAAATGTTGATATATAACAATGTCACGTCAAAAAGTTGATTGAGGTGGAAGACACAAAATGATTTACTTACAAAAACAAACAAATGGTTTTCTTGGAATACACAAAACTAGAATCAAACAATTTTCAATAATGCTCCGGAGCTCTAATTAGAGCTGCAAAAGTGCAGCTCTAATGAGCTGTCAGCTGAATAAAAAAAAAAAAAAAAAACAGTGAGATAAAGACAAAAAAAAAAGCAGAAAAAGACAAAATAATGCTCCTCTAGTGCTGTTTTTTTAGAGGTCTGGAGCATGACTGAACAATTTTGCCTAAGGTTTTATGTATTCGTGCTTTAATTTGATGGAAAATAAGGAAAGGAAAATGAAGTCACATCTCCTGAGTAACACCAGTACGTAAAGTAAAATTTAGACTGCTTAATGTATGAATATAATAATAATTATAAATCTAATATAAAAAGAAACATATGTAAGAAAAAGGATCACATAAAGATCATACAAGAACTCTATACTTAAATAGAAGTACACTTGAATGTAAGAGAAAGAAGTATTTCATATCACAATTTTCACTTGTCGCTAGAGGCAGAATTATTTATACTTTCATGTTATTTATACTTTCATGAAAGTTACAATTATTTTGATTTTTGATTTTTATTTTTTTGTTGGTACAATTAAAAAAAATACCTGAGGAAGAAACCCAATAGAGCTATATTGGGAAGGAAGAGGAGGAGGAGACTGAAGGTTTTGGTGGTGGTGGTGGTGATGCTTAGTGAGTTTCCTTCTAAGCTTCTGCCTATCTCTAGCTTTGTGGTTCTGAAACCAGTAAAACACATTCTTGCCTTCAATCTTTCCATACAAAGAGAGGTGGGCTGTGATCTGCTGTATCTGTGAGGCATTGGGTGTTCTCATGCCACCTATGTACATCTCTTCCAAGATCATCAGCTGTTCTGGGGTTGGACACCACCTTGATGAACCTGCTGGTGACATTAGGTGTTTCTTTATGTGTTTTGGGTTGGGTGAGCTTGAGGGCTTCAAAGAGGAGAGTATAAATATATAGATGGAGAAAGAGAAAATTACAACATGATCAGATAGTGAAAAGGATAGTAAAGAGACAAAATGGAATGAGGGAAAGAGAGAGGGGGCAGCAAAAAGGAGAGGTTAAAAGAGAGAAAAGGATTATTAGAAACGGGGAAATGATTTACCAATATCAAAAAAAAAAAAAAAAAAATTATACCCAAAAAAATATCTAGAATGATGTGTTAATAATATTTTTAAAATTACGATAGTAATAATAATGAGCATTTTGATTGAAAATAAAAGTATCATGAGAAAGAAGTCACAAAAATTTGCATAAAAATTTTATTGTATATCATTACTAGTAAGATGATTATGATGCCTCTTTGGAAAGACAAGCAATGAAGGTTTAGTCCATTAGAAGATCTTTCATTCCTAAATTTGTGTTCACCTGTCCTACATCTATTGGATCGTGTCTTGTATCTTGAGATTTCAAAGGATCCAAACATTAGAAGTGTTTTGCAACTGTGAGATAAAGAGAGTTATGTACTGACATTTTTGAGGATCTAAAAATTAGATGTATTTTGGAATAGTAAAATAAATAAAAAAAAATTAAAGAAAATTTCACTAGAGGATAGAGGAAATTTGTATGAATGAGTGAGTGAAATATCAACAATTTTTTTTTCTTTTTTCTTTTTTTAAGAATTTAACTCACGTTATGCCTATTTAAATTTTGTAGTATAAGTAGTTTGTGACTTCTCATGATATTTATAAGTATTTAATCTAATAAGTACATTGCTGGAAAATTGACT
This sequence comes from Camellia granthamiana, assembly GCA_036172215.1. Classification (NCBI taxonomy): domain Eukaryota; kingdom Viridiplantae; phylum Streptophyta; class Magnoliopsida; order Ericales; family Theaceae; genus Camellia; species Camellia granthamiana. The sequence continues at coordinate 111,496 of JAXFYN010000289.1, read as the reverse complement.
TTTTGCAACTTTTTTTTTTTTTTTGCGACTGCCTATTTAGCCATTGCAAAAATAAATAAATAAAGCTCCAATTTATATTTAACATTTATTTCTCCTATTTTCTTTTATTTATTTGCTCCATTTTCTTAGTTTTGCCCTAGGGTGAATCGCTCAACCTCTCTCTTTCGCTCTCACTCATCGGTATGAATCTCTCTCTCCCTCTCGATCTCAATTAATTGATCTCTCTATCTCGATCTCTCAATCTCTCTCCCTCTCTCGATCTCTCTCTCACACTATCTCGCTCTTTCTGTATTTGCGTACACATTATTTACTCTCTCTCTCTCTCTCTGTGCAATTTGCACGATTTGTTGTAGAGAAACCCTAACTCTACCATGAAAAAGTTCTCTCGGAGCTCTCAAATGTAACAGAGTAAGCTCACCTCTCATGCGTTTCATCTGTCTCAAAATCCACCTACACACACACACAAAGACTATCTTTGAGCTTCATTGTGTATATATCGTTCGATCAATGCATAATTACATGAATGCGTATATACATATGTATATGTATATGTATTCAGCATCGCAATGCAGATCTGTCTTCAGTTCTATTTTTGCTTTTTTTTTTACCTCTGTTTTGGTTCTTTGATCCATAAATTGCTCGATTTTGTTCTAATTTTTTGTTCTTTTTTCAATGCTTTTCGTGTTTATTGGTTGATTAGTTGGTTTGAGAAAATCGTGGTAAAACTTTGTGGCTATTGCGAGTGGTGATGCCTCTAAAGCCTTTGCACAAGCATTACAAGAGAAGGTTTTTGTTTATATTCTCATCTCATTAGAAGCAATATTCAAAATGTAGCTCTTTAATTTTTATAAGTAAAGGGCCTTGCAGCTAATCTTTGTCACACTTTGTTGTTTAAAATTGTCCATAGATCAAAAAATACACAATTGGAATATGTTTTCTGTCATGGTTGCTGAACAGATTGTAATGACAGAGTGATCCATTCTACTGATTAGAATTTTTTTGCTAGACTTTGTTAATATGTTTAGTAATTTTCATTTTTTTTTTTTTTTTGGTTTTCTAATGGCAGTTATACTTGTTATTGAGCTAAGAAATTTCAAAAATTATGAGGCAACTCACATTTGTATCCATAAACATAGGAGTATTAATTTTTATTGAAACTTTTATGTTTGATGAATTTTATTTTATTTATTCTGTTTGCCTAAACAACTTACATCTGTTGTCATTCTTTTGAACGTGCCAGATGAGTGGGGCCAAAACTCATGGTGGAAGCCTTCCATGAACCAAAGAATAGAAAAAAGAGTTCAAGGTTTGTATATCTAGTCTCATATTTCATCTTACCCTTCTATTGCTATATACTAAGGTGGCTTGGTCGGATTTTGAACATTTGAGGAACTAATAAGAGCTAGGATGAGAGTAATGGACCTGGTGCTTAATACTTAGATGGTATGGAATCAAACAAAGTCACTCTCAGTCTCAGTCTTATAAATTTTCATGATTATGAATTTTGTCTCCATTTCAAAGATTAACATTAACATGTGTTTCTCTCTTTATATATATACCTCTATGTGTTTCTCTATGACTTATGCTCAGTGATTAACATTATGTTCATTGATTTGGGCTCTAATGTTTTGTTTGTTTGATCACTTAGTAGACACTTGGAATGCATAAAAAAGATTTTTTTTTTTTTTTTTTTTTTTTTAAAACTTTTTTTGGGTCCATATATGAATTTGGGATTGAGGTTGAGATATACTCATTTGTTATTTTTTTTGGGTAAATTACAAATACACCCCGTAAGATTTGATTAAAATATGAATTGCCCCCTGTGATTTTGAAAATTACATTCCATCCTTGAGGTTTCTAATTTCATAACAAATCGTCCTTTTTATTAATAAATCAAGTCAATTAATAGTTTTTAATAATGTTAAAAATATATTTCAATTAATAACTTAGGTAATTTTATTATTGTATAGGATAACAATTATGAATTTTATTTTTTTTAGTTAATTCTGTTAAATAAAAAAATATAATAACAGGGTATTTGTAATTTTTCAAATCACATGAGACAATCTATATTTTAAACAAACCTCATAGGGTGTATTTGTAATTTATCCTTCTTTTTTTTTTTGGTCTCTATTTTTTTTCTTTTTCCAAAGGTCCAAGTTGGTTCTCTTTTCTTTTATGATTTGATCCGCTGGCCTCTCTATCAAATTTTTTGCCTTGGCTGGAAAAATTAATGGTAAGTGATAATATCTATTCTATTTATAACATTGAAATGTTTTATTCCCATCATTTACCTTTATTATCTTTTTAGTGTTTAGCTAATAATCTCTCTCCCATTGCTTCGTTATTACGAAGCAAATCATGTGTTTAATTTATTCCTTGTAGAACTTCAAAATGTTACTAATTAATTTTATTAAGTATAGCAATCAAAAGTGGAAGCCACAATATTTGAAAATGACATACAAATGTTACTAAACACCTTTAAGATTTGTACATCTTGTGCAATATCAAATACAGTGGTCAGAGCTTTCATGAATCAATCCTAGGGAAGTGTATGAACAAGTTTTGATGTTGTCAAGTAACCATCATTTTCTGACTAACGTAGGCAAAAACACTCGAGAACATGTTTGGAGCAATGCACGGACAACATGTGTTTTGGATTGAATACTTCTGTTATTATCTTGTTTAACAGTTACACATAGAATTTAAATAGGGCAGAAAAGTTTAATTGATTGAAAAAAGGATGGTGAGGGGAGGCTGGATATCGATGGTGCAAAAACATGGCGGGCAAGATAACAGGAGTAAAGGCTTGGGGGCTGATCTTCATACGATCGTTGTGGACAACTTACCAGAATCTATGAATCCAAAAGGTTTGTATGGTATTTTTACTAAGTTCGGGGTAATGAAGGATGTGCTCATCCCAAATATAAAAAAAAAGATGACGCAATCAAGATTTAGCTTTGTGCGCTATGATTTTTCAGTGGCAACAAATATGGCAGTCCAAAAAGCTCATGGGCTCTAGTACGACAACAGAGCATTGAGAGTAAAAGTAACAGATTTTGTCAAAGGTATGGAAGTCAAGCAGAGCACACCAAAGATACTAATTGGAATGAGGGACATAGGGAGTACCAGTGGAGTTTAAGCTCTGATACAAGGGGGAAAGTCATATGCCCAAGCGATTTTAAAGAGGAACTGAAGACTAGAGGAATGAAAGATCTTCAAGTTAGAGATGGAGGAGGTAAAGATATAGTCCTGACTTTTGAATCAGTGGAGAGTATGAAAGATAAGCTGGCTATAATGGATGGGTGAATTTATGAGTGATGTAAGTGGATTAAGGAATGGCAACAAGGTATGGTCATTGAACAAGAAAGGCTTGTCTAGTTTACATGTTAGGGTATGCCACTAAATCTATGGAGTGTTAAAACCTTCAGTAGCATTGGAAAGGTATGAGGGAGGGGAAGTTATTGGTTGGATGATGATACATCCAAAATGAACTCGTTACACTGTGGCAAAGTGAGGATGGCTACTAAGTGTATGGAATTCATTAATAAAACTATAAATTTGAGCTGCGAGGGGTTGCTTCACCTAGTGAAAGTGCGTGAAAAACAACTAGTTATATCGGAGGTTATCCATAATCAATGCAAATGTTGCATTTTACAGAATAAATGAGAAAATCACAGCTCCAATGGTGAAGTCAGGGAACAGATGTCTGAAGTGGAGAGCAAGAAGGATGTGAAAGATGCTAAGGTGGAGGGCCAGGTTGGCGGTGAGCTGGACAACGAGGATGACATGGTGGAATGAGGATTTAAGAAAATGGTTGATAGTCAAAATGACAAGGATGGACAAGGTAGTTGGGAAAATGTATCAGTGGTTAAAGACTGACATAAACATGAGAATATCAAAATTTGGGAGCGCATGTCCGGTTACAATTAAAGAACCAGTAGTGAACTCTATGCAAATTCAAAATGAAGGGAACCGAAGAGTTGAGGATGAAGTTGTTACTCCAGGCTTTGTGAGGAGTGTTACTGGGTTTGAGATGGATAGGCATGGGCTTAATCTTGAGGTAGTACTTAGTAAGGCCCATGTTTTGAAGTGTAGTAATATGATGGGCAAAGGTTCTCTGAGGTAAGTGACCTAGAGACACTACCCAAAAGGGACCATCTTGTTCAAACTAACAGTGGAGAGGAAGCCCGAAGTAGAATTGTTAAAGGAAACCACAGTGTGGTCATGAATAAGATTACACCAGTAGCTCAGAAAGGGCAAGGAAATATGAAGGTGAAAACTAAAGGCATTGCAAGATTTGAAAGGAAACAAAAGGGAAGTATTCACAGGGGGGTGGGATCTTCTATGAATATGAAAAAAGGTGTCATCTTCCGGTCAGCTGTTGCTGCAATTTCACTTTCAATGGCAAGTAAGTCTGATAGTGGACAACTACTGCTTAATGATGCTGAAGCATCACTTCAGATAGGGAATGTTCTTGGGCTAAATTATGATGGTAATGAGGTTGAAGTGTTAAGTAAGTTGGTGAAGCTAGAAGGAAGAGATAAGGAGAAAATGTTAAAGAACAGTGGAGCTGCAGATTGAGCAATACTACCCTGGTGACTTGGTGGTTCAAAATATGTTGTTAATGAAGTTATTATCTTGGAATGTGAGAGGGTTAGGTAAAGCTTCTAAAAGGAGTAAAATAAAGAAACTATTTTTCTGAAAGAAATGTGGAGATGGTATTATTACAGGAAACAAAGAGGTCGTAAATAGATGAAAAGTTTGTGAGATCTTGTTGGTATGGAGATAAGCTGGACTTCTTGGCAGTGGATTCAGTTGGTGTAGCTGGTGGACTATTATGCATATGGAATTCAGATGCCTTTCAAATGTTGGACTGTTGCTGCAACCAGAACTTCATCATTTTGTCAAGTACTCTCTTCAGTTTTGATTGTGTTATTATTAATATCTATGCTCCCAATGATAGTACAAATATGAGGAAGGTGTGGGGTATTTTGACTAGACTAAAACCTCTGTATGATAAACCTTGGTGTTTGGTGGGTGATTTTAATGAAATTATGAATATTTATAAAAGGAAGGGCTGTTATAAGAGAGATAGGGGTATGTGTGACTTTAATGATTTAATTGACAATTTGAAAGTGTGTGACATTCACATGATGGAGAGAAAATTCACTTGGTGTAACTCTCAAGAAGGGAAAAGGTGGAGCAGGATTGATAGGTTTTTGTTAAGTCCAAAATGGGTGCAAAATTTCAACTTCAAGCTTTGGGGCTTACTTAGGAGGTTGTCAGATCACTGTCCTACTTTACTAATGGAAGATGATAGGGATTGGGATCCAAAGCCATTTAGATTTCTAAATGCTTGGTTCTTACATCTTGACTTCAAATCCTTGGTAGAGAGTACTTGGGCAGAAACCATTATATAGGGCTGGACTGGTTTTAAGTGTTTAAGGAAGCTCAAAGCTTTTAAATTGGCTCTTAAACAGTGGAATATTGAAGTTTTTGGAAATGTGGAATTTAAACTCAAGCTTCTGGAGCAGGAACTGCATTTGCTTGACTTGGTAGCTGAAGAAAGACCATTAACTGCAATAGAACTTGATAGCAAAAGGGAGGCAAAAGGAAAATCTTGGAAGTTGACCAAAATGGTGGAATGGGTTTGGTTACAGAAATCTAGAGTTAATTCAGCATTAAAAGTGATAAAAACACGAAGTTTTTCCATATTATGGCTGCCTCCAGAAACAATAGAAATGCATTGTGCTCATTAAATGTTAATAGGGTTATCAAGGAAGATCCTGAAGAAATAAGGGCTGAAGTTTTTCAGCATTTTAGGAACTAGTTCACTAAAACATGGTTCAAAAGGCCAACCTTATCTGGTTCTTTTAAGTCTATTGGAGGTGATGCGATTAGGGATGCATTAGAAGCTGAGTTCTCAGAAGTAGAAATCGTAGCAGTAATCAAAACCTGTGATGGGAATAAGGCTCCTGGCCTGATGGCTTTAATCTGTTGATTTTTCAAAAGTGTTAGCAGTCACTTAAGGGTGATGTTTTCAATTTATGAAAGAGTTTCATCAAAATTCTAAGCTGGCTCATGGAGTTAATAGTTCTTTTGTTGCTTTGATACTAAAAATGGTAATCCTTCTTGCCTTAATGAATATAAGCCTATTAGTCTCATAGGCTCTCTGTACAAAATTCTTGCAAAAGTATTATCAAATAGGATCAAGCAAGTGATGGCTATGATTATTAGTGAGTCTCAATCAGCATTCATTGGGGGAAGAAATATATTGGATGGAGTATTGATTGCCAATGAAATTGTTGATGGGTGGAAGAAGAATAAGATAAAAGGTATTGTCTTGAAACTTGATTTTAAGAAAGCCTATGACTCAATTAATTGGGGGTTCCTTTTCTCTATGTTGTCAAATTTTGGGTTTGGCTCTAAATGGATCAATTGGATGAAAGAGTGTGTATCTTCAGTCCATATCTCTATTTTGGTTAATGGATCACCAACAACTAAGTTCAGACCTCAAAGAGGGCTTAGATAGGGTGATCCATTATCACTATTCATCTTTAACATTGTGGCTGAGGGTTTAAACATGTTGTTGGGCAGAGCTTTACAAATGGGATTAATTAAAGGGGCAACTGTTGGATCTAATGGTATAAAGATAACCCACTTGCAGTTTGCCGATGACACAATATTATTTTGTGAAGCTGATTGGGAGAAGGTTGTCACCATCAAAAGGATCTTAAGATGTTTTGAAATATTGTTAGGGCTAAAGATTAACTACCATAAGAGTGTGGTTAGTGGGATTGGGATTAATGATGATTTTCTTGAAGATCTTGCTACTAAACTGAATTGTTTGCATCAAAGATTGCCACTCAAATATTTGGGTTTGCCTTTGGGAGCTAATCCAAGGCGAAGAAGAACTTGCCAACCAGTGCTTGATAAATGTAAACAAAAATTGGTTTCTTGGAAAATGAGATTCTTATCATTTGCAGGTAGGCTGGCATTGATTAAGTTTGTGTTATCTTCTTTACCGGTATATTACTTATCTTTGTTTAAGATGCCAAAAGGGGTTGCAAACGAGTTTGAAAAAATTCAGTCTAGATTCTTATGGGGTGGTGATAAGCTTAGGAGGAAAATTCACTTGGTTAAATGGGGGGAGATCACTTAAAGTAAAAGTTAAGGGGGTTTAGGAATTAGAAAGGTTAGACTTTGGAATCACTGTCTTCTGTTGAAATGATGGTGGAGATTTAGAACTGAAGATAATGCTCTTTGAAAACAAGTGATTTGCGGTAAATACCCAAAGGTTGGAAGAGGATGGTGGCCTTTACCTGTTGAAAATAACAAGCTGCCTATGGTCTGGAGAGATATAATGGGTGTTGTTGGTTTGTGTCCTGAGCTGGAGGATTTTTTCAAGCATAACATAGTTCTGAACATTGGTGATGGCAGGAGAACAAAGTTCTGGACTGACACTTAGGTTGGAAATACTTGCTTAAAAGATGAATTTTGCAGATTATACTCTGTCTCTGGACAAAACTAAGACTGTGGCAGGGGTGAGGAGCAGGGGAATTGGTATTCAAGAATGGAGGTTTAACCTCAGAAAAGTTTTGTTTCAGTGGGAAGTGGAGGAGTTGGGGAGTTTGAATATGTTTTTACTCAATGCACCAGTGCTTAGGCTTGGTAGGTTGGACAATATCAAATGGATTGCAGATAATTTGGGTTTATCCACTGTTGCCTCTACCTATAACGGGAATATTTTATCTTCTAAGGATATTAGCACAGTAGCTGGGTTCATTTGGAAGAATGCGACTCCACAAAGGGTTTAGTTTTTTGGTTGGTTATCATAGAAATGGAGGATTAAGACATCTTGCTTTCTTCAAAGGCTTAGTGTTCTTAGTAATGGGTCAAATGTGAACTGTATTTTCTGTAATAATGATTTGGAGACTATTAATCATATGCTTCTATTTTGCCCTTTTACCTAGAGAATTTGGTCCAAAATTTTGGATTGGTGGAGAGTAAAATAGGCAATACCTGGGTCTGTAGATAGCCTTCTTCTTTGGTGGGCTGGTACAAAACTCAAAAAATAGGAAATGGTGCTCTAGAACATTATTCTGTTGGCAGTACTCTGGTCTATTTGGAGCCAGCGTAATGACAATATCTTTAATGGCTCATAGGTTGACCTTGAAGAGTTGTGTAATGCTATCAAGATTAGCATTGCATTATGGATAAGATCTTCTTCCCCCTTTTTCAATTGCTTTGTGAATGATATTGTGTATAACCTGCAGCAAGTGAAGTATTGCTTCTAGGTCAGATTTGGTTTGCAGATTGTAGTTGAGTTTGGTGTGGCGTGTTGTGGTTGCTATGTGATTTTTCGTTTTTCTTTCTCCTTCGTGTTATGTTGGTTTCTTACCAACTTTTTGTGTTTGTGCTAACAGATGATTGGGCGTCCTCCTTAGTTCCAACCTAGTTGGGATTGTGGTAGTTCGCTGTGATGCTTTTTGTACTTCCACCTCTTTATTGATGTAATCTCATATGAAATGTATGTTTTTTTCATCAATAAAGTTTTTTTGCTGATCAAAAAAATGTATTTTGGATTGATGTTGTTGCTACATTGTTTCTGGTAAAACTAACTCTTCGTCTCTCTCTCTCTCTCTCTCCAAAATGAGTGACCTTTCAGTTGCATCACATTGCCAATTTTCTACTCAAAAGAATATTGTTTCTAGCTCAATTTGTGTACTAAAATTTTCTAATCGCAATGGTGCATTTTCAGATCAAACACATTCTCATTGTAGTTTAACTTGATGACCATGAATAGATGTCGTAATAACTTGTTCTACCAAAATAACTCAAGCATTTATTGACTACTTTGAATGACTATTCATGTAAGAGTGCTCTATTGTTCTTCGTCTCATGACTCTTCAGGTTCACAAGTGTAATAGCATTTCGTTTAGTGCATCAACTATCTTGCTTCATTTAGCAGCTAACATCTTTTCCTTTATAGTGTTTGAATTTTTGACCTTTTATACACCTTGGATTAATCCTAGATCTTTTGGTTTTCTCTACCAATTGTCACTCATTAGTTTTCTTTGCATTTGATCACAAGCTAGAAGAAAGATGGCTGCCCTATGAAGTCTTGGGTTGCCATCAGGTTTGAGGCAATATTTATTGGTTTTCTTCTTTTTATTGATTTATTGAAATGTGCCTACATTGTACTAACTTCATCTTTATTTTTCTTTTTTATGTAAATATAATTTTAATCCTTGAGTATGCAGCTAATTATGATTTGAAGGTCATTCGCCAAGAATACTATATTAATCGGCAAAAAATGATAGTATGCCCATGATAATCCATCTGTTTGGATTTTTATTTATTATTTTCTTATCATGATAACTCTCAATAGCTAGTACGTTTTGTGTTTTTTTTTTTAATTTTTTTTTTATTTTCTAAATTATGGTTTTTTAATGGGTGTGTTTTTTTATTTTTTTATTTATTTGTTTTTATGTTGATGGTGACTACTATTTGGTATTTGTAGAATGGCCAATGGGAGATTAGGCCAATGGCTACAAGTACTAGTTTGTGTGCTGATTTTGCTGAACACGTTAGGCTTCCATGTTAACTTATGCTGAGAATTCTTTTGCAAAAGGAGTAGGTGTAAACACTATTTTACAGTAAACAATTGAATTTATTATTTTTAATTTTACAATAAACAATGAGATGTATGGGTGTGTATATATATATATATATGAAAATATAGGTTGATATTTTCATTACATGTTTAAATTAATTTGTTAATCTTATGTTATTTTTCATATAAAAAAAATCGTTTGGTGCTTGCAACTGATATTTTTGTTGGAACAATGAATAATAATTTTTATAATAAGTAATTATTTGTGACAAATGTCATTAAAGACTATTTGCGATGGTAACAAGAAGGTCGCTAAAACATAATAAGCAATTTTTTATTTTTTGCGATGACAAAACAGCAGACTCATAGTAGGTTAGGCGGTGGCAAATAATTTGCGACCGCTACTTTGTCGTCGTAAAAAGTATTTGCTATCCTCATATTTGTGTCTCTCATTTATCGTCATATGGGCCGTCGCAAAAAAAAAAAAATTTGTGACTGTATTTCTATTTTTTGCAATGACATGTGGCGGTGGCAAAAATAATTTTTTTTAGGTAGTGTGGTCGGAGAATTAAATGATATGGTTATCATCACCTTATTATTTACATTTTTTTCATCAAGGTATAAATAAAAAAAACCTTGCGAGTTATTTATTGAATTAATGGGAGACAAAGAAAAAGGTTAGAGATGAAGCAAAAATAACAGTTCCGTTTTCATGTGAGACGAAGAGAGACAGAAGGTTGATCCTTGACTAAAGTGTTCAATAAAATAAAGGAAAGGCCACTTCATAGATTGAATCGCATTATTGGGTTTGTGTAGGTTTTATTTTGATAATTTAAATAGTTTAATTTATAAAATTTGTCAAGTATTTTATTTATATAGAAATTATATTGATTAGATATTTTTTTAATCAAAACATATTTTTATTAACCATTTATTTTTTAAATCATATTTATCATTGATAGAGATATGATTTGATCAAAAAGTTATCAATATCAAATCAACGCGACTCTTTATAAGGATAAAATGCTCGACAAACTTTATACATTGAACAATTTAAATCATTGAAATTGTACGGGGATCAAATATTCAGGTGAGCCCGTACTCCTTTCTTCCAAGCTCCTGTCAGTCCGATCGACCTGCGAGCATAACGGCGGTGAGCTACCCGGCGGTGTGTGGCCGGAAAACCCCTCCGACGATCAAGTTAGAACACACACACAGGGGATAGATAGAGAGAAGGGAGAGTGTTGAGTGTTTATCTTACCAAATGTTCCTCTGTCAAAGCATGGGGGGCGCAGACATGCTTATATACATTCTGCGCCCCAAATCTACTCCCATTAGTCTCTCGACACGTGGTGCTGCTATCCCATCTGTCAGCACAAATCCAGCTGAACATCACCTACCTAAACTGCCAGTCCACTCTACTGGGAGCTCGGCAGCCGGGATGCAGCATCTCGGCTTCCTACGACCATGTTGCACTTCACACCCAAATGCTCTAATAACCGAGCTCCGTAAAAGCCGAGCTCGAGTGCATTCCGGCAAAGCTGAGCTTGAAGTAGGGCATGTCGGTTAACCAAAGGCCTTCATGCCGAGCCACGGGTGCGTGCCTTCCGACCAAGCAACGCACGAACCGTGGAACCCTGTGAGGCTGCGGACATCTCAGCCGAACCCTCACTTGACTGGCTTCCGTACCCACAAGTTCGAATAGCTCGATTCCACACGCCCTTTGCCATTACCGAGAAAAAATCCCTTCTGGATAGGCCCAGGCTACCACGGCCCAAATGTGTTCGGTTCCACAATTTGTCTGGCATTACCACGGCCCCAATCCAGATCATAAATCTCCCTCTCAATTGCCCCTTAATTCCGTCCGCGCAAGCGTGACCGGGATTACCTGTTCTGACCGGGGTAACACTTCATCGGTTCTCAGTTTGCAAGACGGTGACCGGGTTAGTTGACATACCTGTCTTCAAAACTTGCCCAGTCGACGCCTCGATTCACCATCCTGTCTCTTCAGTACTGACGCCGCCGTCAATATGGACACGTGTCGTGCGTTGATTGGCCTCGAGCAACCAACCCTGACATCCCCCTCGTATTCAAAATTTTTGGCGGTTCCTTGGGCCTATATACATGCCCAGTCTGTCTTCATTTCGTTCTTACTGACTCTCTTCCATTCCAAGCGTCTTGAAGCTGCAGTGCCCTCGCCAAGCCTCCATTCTCGCCCTTCCTCTGTGTTTGTGCTTAAAGGAACTGCATCTGCCTCTACTCTGGTAAGTCCTTCGAGCTCTTTGTTGCTATTTCATTTGTTATTCCACGTTTTAGGGCACATAATCCATAGATTTTAGGGTATAGGCCCCCAAAACCCTCCCATGCCCCTTGCACTCGTTGCTGTTCTTCATCCTCCCTGATGAACACCTGAAGATCTGGGGTGGACTAGGCTCCAGGTCTTCTTTTGATCCCAAAAAACATTAAGACCGAGCAACTTACAAGTTTGCCCAAAACCTTAGTAGAAACCGAGGTAAACAAAGGACTTGGCCGCTCGAGCGACCGAGCTCCTTGGTTTGCCTTTGCGATCGAGGTGGTCTGGCACTCTTCATGACCAAGCTAAAGTTAAGCTCCTTTTGCGCGACCGTGCTTCCGCTTACACTTACCCTCATTTTCCTGCAGAGTCCAAGGGGACCACAGACCAATACTGAGGCTCTCAAAGACCGAGCAGCCGTTTTAACTCAAGTCTGTGCTAGTCCTCCTCAGCCGAGCTAAATCAGCCGGCTACACATGGGGTGATACCGCTTCCTTGTTGACTCCCCGGCTGCCTTGGCTGCTTTCCGTGAAGAATACGGTATCCCGGCTGACGTCCATTTAGAGCTTGGAGCCATAGACATCAACCCCTGGGGCAGACTAGAGCAATGCCCTTTCACTGTGCTATCAATCATTGAAGGAGGCCTCCGCTTCCCGGTCAACCCATTAATGACCGAGTTCTTGCGCCGCACCGGGTTAGCACCCACACAGGTCTCAACCAACACTTACCGAATAATCAATGGCATCCACGAACTAAACAACCGGCTAGGCACCAACTTAGGTTTAGCCGAGATATTGCGCCAGTACACCCTTGGGCACACAGGCGATGGCCTCGCCTATTATTTAAAAATTCGACCGAGCAAAGAAAAAATAGTGACCAGCACCCCAGACAAGGACCTTCACGACGACGACTTCTTCTGGGTGTCTGGCAACTATGAAACTGCCGACGTACCGGGCTGGTTCATAAGCAAAAACTTTGGTTCCACATGTAAGCCGCGTTAACTTGCTCGGTCAATTTCCTTTGTTCAATATTCTGTACTTGACATTTATCTTCTTTCCTTTGCAGCAATTGAAGCCTTGCAAACCAACTATCATTTCTCCAACGAAGCTGCCATCAGAACCGTGCTGCGGTACCGCAACCGGGACTGTCACGACTTGCTCAGCTACACCCCAACATACCGGTACTCAGCTCCACGCCGGAGTAAGGTCACAGACTTTCTCCATGCTCCATCACCTCCTCCAGATCCCACACTGCCAGACGTCCCCTTCATCCGTCTAACCGAGGCAGAAGAAATGGCCAAGAGGAGCCGCATTAAGAACCTCATCACCGCCACCTCAACCGAGATCCCGAGCATCCAAACCCACTCACCCGCTACCGGTCAATCCAACGGGACCGCGGTTGCCTTGGCCTCTTCTGCTGCCGGACAAGCTAGCAGAGAGACACACCGGGCTGGCAAAAGGCCTCGTGCAGACCCTTCTGCCGAGCTGGTTGCCGAGCTCAACACCAAGCAGCCTGCCGTCACCGTTGACCCAACACCGACTTGGAGTCCCCAACTCAAACACCGGGGCAAGGAGATCCCGGCTACGACTTCAGTTAAGGGCGACAAAGAACATTTGCTCGCCTTTGACCTCTCCAAGGCCCTCTTGCTACCGAGTGACGTGGTCGGCAGCGACCACGTGCCAGACACCCGGCTGGTGAAATCGGCCGTCAAGTCCATGACCAGGATAAGAATCTCAAACTCTTTAATCAAATTTCACAAGTGTTTGACCGGTTTCCTCTCTAACCAAACTTTCTTCTTGCAGGCCATCCAAAAACAGCACTTGGTCATGGAGCGCATTCACCGACTCCGACAGAAGGCCACTGACTCTGCCAGTCAGGTTGAAAGCCTCCAAGCCGAGCTCGGGCAGGCCAAGTCTTCTTTGCAAATGGCCAATTCTAACAACTCGCGGCTGCTCGGCCAGCTTGGCTCAGCCGAGAAAGAAAGAGACGCGCTGCGGGCCAAGCTAGATGCTCTGAAACAATCCAAGGAGAAGGAGCTGGAGGACGCAAACAATGCCGGCTTCAAAGAGGCCGAGGAGAGCTACACGAAGCAAGTCCATGCCACCCAAGATATCTACTTCAAGGCGGGCTAGAAGACTGCTTGTGAGAAGCTCGGCCAAGGACCTGGGACAGACATATTTGCCTCTCCTCCAGCTGTCTTCCTACCGACTTACCTTGTGCCATATGCCAACGACATCTTCAGCGCGTTGTAGGCTGAAGCCGAGGAAGAAGGCGAAGAAGAAACCGAGGAAAATGCTGAAAACGAGAACCGCCAAGAGCAGCTCGGCCAGACAGAGACCGGTGTCCAAGACCCAACACCAACGGTCAACCTGGAGGCAGCCGACGACGAATTTACTGACCTCTCCCCCTTAGCTTAGTTTTCTTTGTCTTCTTTCTTTTTGTCTGAACATGTAACCGGGCTAAGTGCCCCACTTTTTGTACTTATCTTTCACATCAATGAAAAAAGTTCTATTTTCATCAAGTGTTGTATGGTCTTCAAGTGAAATAACTTTAACCGAACAAAATACCTCGGCAAGACTAATCAGCTTGCTTAAATTACTTAACTGGGAAAGACATCTTGGCTTTATGCACAAATTTGAGCAACTAATCAACTCAATTAACCGGAGTAAAACATCTCGGTTTTCATGTCAAAGTTGAGCAAAACATCAACTCAATTAACCGGAATAAATCATCTCGGTTTTGATCACAAGTTTGAGCAAGTCGTCAACTCAATTAACCGGAGTAAAACATCTCGGCTTTCATGTCAAAGTTGAGCAAAACATCAACTCAATTAACCGGAATAAATCATCTCGGTTTTGATATCAAAGTTGAGCAAAACATCAACTCAAGTAACCGGAGTAAAACATCTCGGTTAATGTCAAAGTTGAGCAAAACATCAACTCTTTCAACAGGAGTAAAACATCTCGGTTTTAATCACAAATTTGTGCAAGTTATCATCTCAATTAACCGGAGTAAAACATCTCGGTTTTAATTTCAAAGTTGAGCAAAACATCAACTCTTTCAACCGGAGTAAAACATCTCGGTTGAGAATCTCATAATTTAAAAAGCAACAATCAGAATGCTAAGGCAAATATGAGACACTTCTATATATTGACAAAAAGAATATTACATTCTGAAGTGTAAGGCAAAAAATTTCTTTGCACAAAAAGAAAGCAAAAGCTAAAAGTAGTATAGTTTGAGGTTGGCTGCATTCCACGGCTGGGGTATTCCTCTACCGTCTAAGTCTTCTAAGTGGTATGCCCCCTTGCCCGCCAGACCGGTTATTTTGTATGGTCCTTCTCAGTTTTCCCCTAGTTTGCCTTCACCTAGCACCAGGGTATTGGCCATGACCTTTCTCAAAACCCAATCACCTACTTTGAACGGTCTGGGGTGCACCGTTTTATTGTATTTTCTTGAAAGCTCTTGTTGGTAGGCGGCCACATGGATGAGAGCCTTTTCCCGGCGCTCTTCTACTAGGTCCAATTCCAGGGCAATGGCTTCAGCATTTAGCTCGGGCTCAAAACTTTCACTTCGGAGAGTGGGCATACCAACTTCCAAAGGGATGACCGCCTCCATGCCATATGCCAAGGCAAAAGGAGTTTCCCTGGTAGATCGCCGCGGGGTTGTTCGGTATGCCCAAAGAACGCTGGGGAGTTCCTCAGCCCACTTTCCCTTGGCTTTCTCAAGCCGTTTCTTCAACCCATCAAGGATGGTCTTGTTTGATGCTTCGGCTTGACCATTAGACTGTGGGTAAGCCGGGGTAGAATTGTAGAATTCAATCTTCAAGTCTTCACAAAATCCTCTGAATAGGCGGCCATCAAATTGGGTGCCGTTGTCAGAGATCAAAATTTTTTGGACGCCGAATCGCGTTACCACGTTCTGCCAGACAAACCGCTTGACGTCTTTCTCCTTGATTGTTGCCAAAGGCTCTGCTTCAACCCATTTGGTGAAGTAGTCTGTGGCCGCGATGAAGAACTTCCGGTTGTTTGGTGCAGTTGGGAGTGGCCCCACTATATCGAGCCCCCACATTGCAAAGGGCCAAGGGCTGGTGAGGGGAAGAAGTTCTCTGGCCGGTTGGTGAATTTGGTGGGCAAACTTCTAGCACTTCTCACACTTGCGAACATACTTCTGAGCGTCGGCTTGCATGCACGGCCACCAGTAGCCTTGCGAAATAGCCCCGTAGGCCAGAGATCTGCTCCCTATGTGACTGCCACAGATGCCTTCGTGAATTTCATACAGGAAAGCGTCCACGCTGCTCCGGTGCACACACTTTAGATACGGACCTGTAACAACCCTCGTCACTGTTTACTGATTAACTACCGAATACTGCTGAACTGAGACAGATTATGATAAGTAATGGAACTGAAGTAATCGAAATACTGAACTGACTGACTGAAATCTGAAACTGATTGATTGAGTATATGTTAATTAAATTGCATTCTATATATTTGCTTACCAAATTATCTGTTCATGTCTTTGTGTTTAAACTGCTAATTGAAGGCCTTATCGGCGGCCGAATCCAAAATCGATTAATGTTTTATGATCATTGGAATTTATGTAATTTTATGGTGTAATTATCTGAAAACTGATTTGGTATGATTGAATTAGATTAAAATAAGCTAATGTCAAGAGTTGGCCTTAATTACCATATTGCCATGTGAGTGGACCACTTAGGCAACACATATTAGAAGCCTTATTACATTGAACACAAACATTTCATCAGCCATCTTCCTTGTTCTTGCCGACCTAGAGAGAGAGAGGGAGAGAAATTGAGTTCCTCCTTGTGTTTTGCTTGGTGAATTGAAGAAATTGAAGGATAATTGTTTAATTGAGCTTCTAGACTCGTATTTGAGGACCTAGGTAAGGAATCTATCCTTTTAATTGTGTATTCAAAGCTTGTTCTTACATGATTCATGAGCCTCTAGTAATCTAAGTCAAGATTTAGTCTAATAATGTTGAATTGTAGCTTGAATCATGCATGCATGTGTACATTTAAGAGTTTTGAGTTTGATTTCATAGAACTCTTGCATGCATGTCCATCTTTTGATCATAACCCGTGATTTCATCTTGTTCTTGGAGGAATTGGCTCATTAGAGCATGTTTTGAAGCTTGAAAGTTGTTTAAAATGCATGCATGTCATGTTTGAAGATTGTTCATGAAATTTGGTTTGAAAATGAGTTCAATTGAACTACCCTTGGGCTTTGATTTCTCAAATTGAGCTTTAAAACATGTCATACTATGTTTTTACAAGTGTTTTCCAGGTTTTTAGCCCAAGAGGATCGATTTTAGTGCATTAGAACTTGGTTTTAAGCTTGAAGGTGCAATCTGGGTTTTCCAGATTTTGCACTCCCGCTCGAGCGGGGAAAGTGGCACTTGAGCGGGGAATTCAAGCATCCAGTACTTTGCACTGTTTTGATGTCCGCTCGAGCAGGGTATTGGACGCTCGAGCGGGACCTTGTGTCTTATGCTCGAGTGGCTATCGAGCGCCCCTATCGAGCGTGATTTTCACCCATCCAGTACTTTTGACTGTTTTGCAGACCGCTTAAGCGTGGTAAGTGACGCTCGAGCGGGAACCTTTGTCTGCATGTCCGCTCGAGCGGAGTAATTTACGCTTGAGCGGGACTCTATTTTTCTGAAAATTCTAAAAATGCTTTTAAAGTACATCTTTGCATCCTCATCCCATCCTAGGCATTCTTAGGCCTAGTTTAAAGCATCTTAATGAGGATATAGATGTAGCACACACCGAGGCAAATTAGGGATTAAGTTATTATCTTTCCCAACTGTGTAGCTTAGTGTCACGACCCAAACCCGCCCCTATGGGTTTAGCACCGTAACCGGCCAGTAATCCGAGATTACCGAAGGCCTGCTTAACAGTAGAACAATAAAACAGAGTACAAGGGCTGGCAGAAGCCAATACAGTAAATAAACAATGTCTAATGAGCTGTGGCAGTCTGTATGCAAAAGACTTCTTATACATATATACAGTCAGTGACAAAACAGTATGTACATTATATACAATCATTCAGAGCAGGGACCTAATCCCTATTAAACAGTACGGTACAGTCTACAGTTATTACA
The DNA here is from genome assembly GCA_036172215.1 of Camellia granthamiana. NCBI lineage: Eukaryota > Viridiplantae > Streptophyta > Magnoliopsida > Ericales > Theaceae > Camellia > Camellia granthamiana. The sequence goes on along the minus strand of JAXFYN010000289.1, from coordinate 93,467 downwards.
AAACCGATACAGAGACAGACGGGGAAATTTAAACACCCCTAAGTCATAGCTTGAATAGGCTCGGAACCTCGCAGTGAGGCACAGTGGTTGGCTTGACAAAATTGGGGTTTACCCCGACGCTTCTAGCAACGGTCCGGTGCCTGTATACCTACATATATATATATATATATATGAGCAGTGAGCTAAAGCCCAGTGAATAACATAATGCGTAAAGAGGTTAAGAATTAATGTCCTTACAGTAATGAAAACAGTTCATTGATTCAGTATATCAGTCATTCGGTTAAACAGTCATATGTGGTACATCCATTAGCATAGCAGTACAGTAAACAGTAGGTCTTAGAAGACCGGACAGTAAATGATGGCCATAAATCAGTAAACAGTAGTGGTTCCAACAAGGGAACCGATAGAGATCTCTGTAACAGTAACAGTCAGTAACAGTAGTTGCTAAGGATGCCACAATACAGTTCAGAATATAGGACATACATTCATTCAATTAACAGTTTCAGTTCAGAAAGCAGTTCAGTTAAATAGTCAGAAATATTCACAGTTGAACATATCTTTACACAATTGTTACTCACAGAGTTCTGGGCTACAGTAAGCTAGAGCGTCTCTTCGGAAAGCCAACCCTACACAGTCACAGATTGAACACACACTAAGCTACACAGTTGGGAAAGAATCATAACTTAATCCCTAATTTGCCTCGGTGTGGTTCTACATCCATATCCTCATTAAGATGTCTTAAACTAGGCCTAAGAATGCCTAGAATGGGATGAGGATGCAAAGATGCACTCAGAAAATGTTTTTCAGAATTTTCAGAAAACAGGGGTCCCGCTCGAGCGTAGGTTACTTCGCTCGAGCGGACACGCAGACAAAGGTTCATGCTCGAGCGTCACTTCCCACGCTCGAGCGGTCTGCAAAACAGTCAAAAGTACTGGATAGGTGAAAATCATGCTCGATTGGGCACTCGACACCCGCTCGAGCGTAAGACACAAGGTCCCGCTCAAGCGTCACTTATTCCGCTCGAGCGGACATCAAAACAGTACAAAGTACTGGGAGCACGAATTTCACGCTCGAGCACTAGTAACCCCGCTCGAGCGTGAGTCCAAAATCTGGAATTCCCAGATTCAAACCTCAAGCTCAAACTCAAGTTCAAATGAATCAAATTCGCTCCCTTTGGGCTAATTTGCTGGAAAACACTTCAAAACTCATAATATAACATGTTTCAAAGATCAATTTGAGAAATCAAAGCCCAAAGGTAGTTCAATCAAATCCAATTTCAAACCAATTTTCATGAACAAGATGAACATGCAACATGCATGAACTCAAATCATTTCAAAGCTTCAAACACTTGCTCAAATGAGCCAATTCTCCTTAAAACATGGTGAAATCATGGACTTGAACATAAACATGTACATGCATGCAAGATTTCTATGAAATCAAACCTCCAAACTCAACATTGTATACATGCATGCATGCTAGAAGCTACAATTCAACATTTTGATCCAAAGCTTGGCTTTAAACCTTAATATAACATGAATCATGTAAGAACTACTTAAATGTAAGTTCAAGAAGATGGTTCCTCTACCTTATGCTTTCAATTTGAGGTATAAAGGCTCAAGTTTGCAATTCTTCTATGATTCTTCAAATCTCCAAGCAATTCAAGATAAAATGTTGATATCAATATTTCTCCTAATTCTCTCTCTCTCTCTAATCGACTATGAGCTCAAGAATGGGCTGATAAAATGTTATCTCTAGAGGCTCAACATGTTATAATGAAGCTCAAGTGATGTGTAAAGTAGGCCACTAACATGGCAAAGTTGTAATTAAGGCCAAAATCTTGTAATTACATTGTTTGATCTAATTTAACCATACCAAATAACATTTTGATTAAATATACCATTAAATCATATTAATTCCAATTGGCATAAAACATTAATCGATTTCAAATTCAACCGCCGATAAGGCCTTCAATTTCCAATTTAATGCATATAACATAAACAGATAATTTGGCAGTCAAACAGATAGACAATGCATTTAAACAGATACAGTCAGTCAGTCAGTTCTGGATTTCAGTCAGTCGGTCCAGTATTTCAATCAGTTCAATTACCAATCATAATCAGTCTCAGTTTAGCAGTAATCAGCGGTTAATCAGTAATCAGCGACGAGGGTTGTTACACTTAGTGTGTGTTCAATCTGTAAACTGTGTAGGGTTGGCTTTCCGAGGAGACGCTCTAGCTTACCGTAGCCCAGAACTCTGTGAGTAACAATTGTGTAAAGATATGTTCAACTGTGAATATTTCTGACTATTTAACTGAACTGCTTTCTGAACTGAAACTGTTAATTGAATGAATGTATGTCCTATATTCTGAACTGTATTGTGGCATTCTTAGCAACTACTGTTACTGACTGTTACTGTTACAGAGATCTCTGTCGGTTCCCTTGTTGGAACCACTACTATTTACTGATTGATGGCCATCATTTACTGTCCAGTCTTTTAAGACCTACTGTTTACTGTACTGCTATGCTAATGGATGTAGCACATATGATTGAATGACTGATATACTGAATCAATGAACTATTTTCATTACTGTAAGGACATTCATTCTTAACCCCTTTTACGCATTATGTTATTCACTGGCCTTTAGCTCACTGCTCATATATATATGTAGGTGTACAGGCACCAGACCGGAGTTAGGAGCGTGGGGTAGATTTCCCTTTTTGTCAAGCCAACCACCGTGCCTCACTGCGAGGTTCCGAGCCTATCAAGCTTTGGCTTAGGGGTGTTTTAATTTCCCCCGTCTGTCTCTGTATATGTTTTTGTAATAACCGCTTAGACTGATAAACTGTACTGTACTGTTTAATAGGGATTAAGTCCCTGCTCTGGATGATTGGATATTATGTACATACTGTTTTGTCACTGACTGTGTATATGTATGAGAAGTCTTTTTGCATACAGACTGTTACCGCTCATTGGACATTGTTTACTTACTGTATTGGCTTCCGCTAGCCCCTGTACTCTGTTTTACTGTCTTACTGTTAAGCAGGCCTTTGGTAATCTCAGATTACTGGCCGGTTACGGTGCTAAACCCATAGGGGCGAGTTTGGGTCGTGACAGAGTGGTATCAGAGCGATACTTACCATGAGTTATACCGCACACACGTGTCCAAATGAGCTATAGAGTGTCCTAGAAAAGTGATTAGGGCATTGCATGAGCATGATAAGTGTGTGGCTATGACATGACTAAATAAGTGCTAACATGATAAACTGTTTAAGTATGCAACTGCTTATGTTTATAATTGCTATAACTGTCTATACTGAAATGGATAATGCAAACACTGCAAATGAATCTGAATCCTCATCCTCTGAGGCAAGAATCGCTAGACTGGAAAGAATGATGGAACGAATAACTGAAAGACTAGATCAATAACAGAATCAACAACCCCCCACCGCTTCCTCCGGTACAGCCGGAACAGAATGTGAATGTTAATGATGAGGACATAGTTGCCCTTACCCAGAAGTTCAGCAAAATGAAACCACTATCATTTCAGGGAGGTCTTGAACCACTAAAAGCTGAAGCATGGGTTTTGGAGACTGAAAAATTGTTTGAAGTGTTTCCGTGCTCGGAGGCACATAAAGTACTGTTAGCTACCTTCACCTTGCAAGAGGAGGCTAGAAGGTGGTGGATGCTAGTCCGTGACACCAACACCGTTGTGACCTGGGCTCAGTTCAAAGGAGCCTTCTTTGAAAAGTATTTTCCCCAGTGTGTCAGGGACAGAAAAGTAATTGAATTTGAACAGCTGAGACAGGGTACAATGTCCGTTGCTAAATATGAAACAAAGTTCATCGAGCTTGCTAGATATGCACCACACATGGTGGACACCGATTACAAGAAGGCCAGAAAGTTTGAAGGCGGTCTGAATGTTGCAATACTCGACAGAATAAATGTTCTGAAATTACCGAATTATGTAAATGTTCTTGACCGAGCTTTGATGGCTGAATCAAACATCGAGGCACTGAAAACTGAAACACCAGCGTCCGAATGGCGTGGCAAAATGCAGGGTTTTAAATTCAAGAAAGGCAAAAACAACCTATTGAACAAGAAACAGAATACAGGGTCAACGACTACTTCTAGTCAAGGGAACCGGTCCATACCGCCCTGTTCTGAATATGGTAAGAACCATAAGGGAGTTTGTTATAAAATTTCTGGTGCTTGTTACAGGTGTGGCAAGGTGGGCCACATGGTCAAAGATTGCCCTTTCACTCCTCAGGGCAATAGTAAAGCTGCACCAAGCGCAGCAGCATCAACTATTGCACCAAAACCGAATCCCAAAGCTACCGGAAAAGAGCCTATGAGGCAGGGCCGAGTGTTCGCCCTAGTACCGGGAGATATGCAAAATACCGAGACCGTAATGTCAGGTATTCTCTCTATTTGTGCTCAAAATGCATATATTCTGATTGATTCGAGGTCTACACATTCTTATGTATCGCATGCTTTTTCACGAAAATTGAATAGACCCTTAGAACCCATGAATTATCTGTTAGCTGTATCATCACCTGTTGGGGGATCCATGACTTGTGCATACTTGTACCCTGCTTGTGAAATTATTATTGGAGATGCACATTTGTTTATCGACTTACTGCCTCTGAACATCGATCATTTTGATGTAATATTGGGGATGGACTGGTTAACGAAATATCATGCCACCATAGACTGTGTAACGAAACAAGTAATTTTCCGTCCACCGGGTTTGCCTGAGTTTGTGTTTAATGGGGTTGGAGTAGTACCTCCTCCATATTTGATTTCATCTGTGAAGGCTGTTAAATTGATTAGAAAAGGGTGTAAAGGGTATCTGTGTTCTGTATTGACTGTATCTACTGATGATAATGCTAACGTGAACAGTATTCCCATAGTCAGAGAGTTCCCATATGTTTTTCCAGATAATTTGCCAGGGGATTTGATTGACAAGGAGATTGAATTCACCGTTGATGTGATTTCGGGAACGCAGCCAGTATCTAAAGCTCCTTACCGAATGGCTCCGACTGAATTGAAAGAATTGAAAGTGCAACTGCAAGAACTATTAGGCAAAAAGTTTATCAGGCCTAGTACTTCACCATGGGGCGCACCTGTCTTATTTGTGAAAAAGAAAGACGGCTCATTGAGACTGTGTATTGACTACCGTGAACTGAATAAGGTAACCGTGAAAAATAAATACCCATTGCCTTGTATTGATGACTTGTTTGATCAGTTACAGGGTGCTCAAGTTTTCTCTAAGATTGATCTCAGATCAGGTTACCATCAGCTGAAAGTTAAACCAGAAGACATTGATAAAACTGTTTTTCGAACGAGGTATGGACATTATGAATTTTTAGTTATGCCTTTCGGAGTTACCAATGCACCTGCTGCATTTATGGACCTCATGAACAGAATCTTTAAACCATTTCTCGATGACTTTATAGTTGTATTCATTGATGACATACTGATTTATTCCAAAAGTATAGAAGAACATGAACATCATCTGAGACTTGCCCTACAGACCCTAAGAGAACAAAAACTTTATGCTAAACTGTCTAAGTGTGAGTTTTGGCTTGATCATGTTATGTTTTTGGGTCATGTTGTTAGCAAAGATGGAATTTCTGTTGATCCGCAGAAAATTGAAGCTGTAGTAAACTGGCCTAGACCAACAAATGTGACAGAAGTCCGAAGCTTTTTGGGACTAGCTAGATATTACAGAAGATTTGTCAAAGATTTCTCCAAAATTGCCTTACCGTTGACACAGTTGACTCAGAAGGGGATATCATTTGACTGGACTGACCAAAGGGAATCAGCATTCCAAGAGTTGAAAACCCGACTTGTGACTGCACCGGTTCTTACCCTACCTTCAAGTACGGATGGTTATACTGTATTTAGTGATGCTTCTCATAAGGGTTTGGGATGTGTTTTAATGCAGAATGGGAGAGTTATTGCTTATGCTTCCCGCCAACTGAGACCGCATGAAAAGAACTACCCGACCCATGATCTGGAACTTGCTGCAGTGGTATTTGCCCTAAAAATCTGGCGTCACTACCTATATGGGGCGACATGTGAAGTATATACCGATCATAAGAGTTTGAAATACTTCTTCACACAGAAAGAACTGAACATGAGACAGCGGAGATGGCTAGAATTGATTAAAGACTATGACCTACAGATACTGTACCATCCGGGGAAAGCCAACACCGTTGCTGATGCACTGAGCTGGAAATCGATTGGAAACTTAGCCTGTTTGCTTACTGGACAGAAAGAGTTGCTTTGTGACCTTAAGAAAATCTGAAATTGAGATTGTTTTGCGAGAACGAGGTGGAACAATAGCTGCTATTTCTACTCAACTGGCATTGATTGAAGAAATTAAAGAGAAATGGCAACAGGATGACTTCTTGAAGAAGATCATCGATGAACGAGAATATAAACCGAGACCGGGGTTCAAATTTGAAAATGATGTACTGAAATTTCAAGGAAGACTGTGCGTACCAAATGATTCTGAACTGAAGAGAAGAGTTCTGCAAGAGGGCCACAATTCAAAACTGTCTATCCACCCAGGAAATACGAAAATGTACCAAGATCTGAAATTGAATTTCTGGTGGCTGGGAATGAAGAAAGAAATTGCTGATTTTGTATCAAAATGTCTTCATTGCCAACAAGTTAAAGCCGAACATCAACGACCCGCAGGCTTATTGCAACCCTTACCTATACCGGAGTGGAAATGGGAACATATTACTATGGATTTTATTGTGGGATTGCCTCGCTCCAGTAAAGGTATGGACTCAATTTGGGTTATTGTTGATAGACTGACTAAATCTGCTCACTTCTTACCTGTTAAAACAATTTATAATGCAGACAAATTGGCTATACTCTATATTGATGAAATTGTTAGACTGCACGGAGTGCCTGTGTCCATTGTTTCTGACAAAGATTTGAAGTTTACATCGAGATTTTGGCAAAGCTTACAGACTACATTGGGTACTGAACTGAGACTGAGTAGTGCCTATCATCCTCAGACAGATGGTCAGTCAAAAAGGACCATCCAGACTCTGGAGGATTTACTGAGAATGTGTGTCCTTGATTTTCAGGGAAAGCCATTTGCCGTTAGCCGAATTTGCTTACAACAACGGTTATCATTCAAGCATTGGTATGGCGCCTTTCAAGGCATTGTATGGCAGAAAATGTAGATCTCCGATTTGCTGGGCAGAAGTTGGAGATGGGCCTTTGCTTGGGCCCAAGATTGTGTACGAAACGACTGAGAAAGTAAAACTGATACAACAGAGACTGAAAACTGCACAAAGCAGACAGAAAAGTTATGCTGATGTTAGAAGACGAGATAGAGAATATGAAGTGGGTGATCACGTATTTGTCAAAGTGACACCGATGAAAGGCCAGACTCGTTTTGGAGTCAAAGGCAAGTTAGCGCCAAGATATGTCGGACCGTATGAGATTATTGAGAAAATCAATCCGGTGGCATATCAAGTTGCGCTTCCTCCTGAAATGGAGCATATGCATAACGTCCTCCACATTCCTATGTTGAGAGACTACCTCCGGGATCCTTTCCATGTGATTGAGCCGACCCGTGTAGTGCTAAGCGATGACTACACTTACGAGGAGTGGCCTATTCAGATTGTGAGCAGACGGATCAAAAAGTTGAGAAACAAAGAGATCCCGTTAGTGAAAGTTGACTGGCAAAACCATGGTGGCGTGTATGCTACTTGGGAAAGGGAAGATGACATGGCTAAAAGATATCCTGAACTGTTCCCACTGAATCCTGTTTTCTTCCAGAATGAAGGTAATTCGAGTTTAGAGGACTAAACTCTTTTTAAGGAGGGGAGACTGTAACAACCCTCGTCACTGTTTACCGATTAACTACCGAATACTGCTAAACTGAGACAGATTATGATAAGTAATGGAACTGAAGTAATCGAAATACTGAACTGACTGACTGAAATCTGAAACTGATTGATTGAGTATATGTTAATTAAATTGCATTCTATCTGTTTGCTTGCCAAATTATCTGTTCATGTCTTTGTGTTTAAATTACTAATTGAAGGCCTTATCGGTGGCCAAATCCAAAATCGATTAATGTTTTATGATTATTGGAATTTATGTAATTTTATGGTGTAATTATCTGAAAACTGATTTGGTATGATTGAATTAGATTAAAATAAGCTAATGTCAAGAGTTGGCCTTAATTACCATATTGCCATGTGAGTGGACCACTTATGCAACACATATTAGAAGCCTCATTACATTGAACACAAACATTTCATCAGCCATCTTCCTTGTTCTTGCCGACCTAGAGAGAGAGAGGGAGAAATTGAGTTCCTCCTTGTGTTTTGCTTGGTGAATTGAAGAAATTGAAGGATAATTGTTTAATTGAGCTTCTAGACTCGTATTTGAGGACCTAGGTAAGGAATCTATCCTTTTAATTGTGTATTCAAAGCTTGTTCTTACATGATTCATGAGCCTCTAGTAATCTAAGTCAAGATTTAGTCTAATAATGTTGAATTGTAGCTTGAATCACGCATGCATGTGTACATTGAAGAGTTTTGAGTTTGATTTCATGGAACTCTTGCATGCATGTCCATCTTTTGATCATAACCCGTGATTTTATCTTGTTCTTGGAGGAATTGGCTCATTAGAGCATGTTTTGAAGCTTGAAAGTTGTTTAAAATGCATGCATGTCATGTTTGAAGATTGTTCATGAAATTTGGTTTGAAAATGAGTTCAATTGAACTACCCTTGGTGTGGACGCGCCCCGCGTGAGGGCCTCACCCCACAGTTCGGACTCGATTTGTGTCACGGTTCTTAATCTTGAACCAAAGAGTCCAAATCCGGCAAATCGTTTTGAGAAAACAAATTTTTAGAAAAGAAGTGCCAAACATGGACTGCTTTGCCAGATACAGAGTCGCCACCTAAATATTTTTTATGGGGAAATTTAGGAAACCCTGACTCGGTGCCAAAGGCCACGTGTCCGTCATCACCAAAGTTGCCTCGGCTCGGGAGCTTGGGTACGACTGGGGAAGGTCAGCTATGAGCACCCCCTCTCGCCCGATCCGAAGATCGGCCTCTACTAACCGTGATATCTTGTTTTGAAAACATTACATGTCCTTATTCCGGTTATTAGCCTAGAATTACTATGTTATGAGCACAGTAAACAAGTATAGACCAAATCGCCCAAATTGGAACAAAACATTTCATGTTTGTTTTGAAAGTGATTTGCTACTTGCGAGTAGGCTAAAATGTAGGTTTTGCCACCCTTAAGTGGGCTTTAGAAAAGATGGTTTTGCCACTATCTAGTGGGCTTAAAACTCATAGTTTTAATGCATTATCCCAATTTAGGTAATTCAACCTCCATCCACAGGCATTCAAGCAGTTATATCACATAAGCAGCTAGCCTCATGGTAATCATGCTATTATGGCAACACTCACACGCATGCGGTATGCTAAAGCATAAATGCTTACCGAGTACTCCAAGCCAAAACAGAAGCTAGTTAGTAATCATATGCATGATCCTAGTTCATGTTAAAATGGCTAATGCAACACATGCAAGATGCAACTACAATAGGCTCGGCTATCCTAAAGATGGCATGTGAAATGCTGCAACTAACAGGTATTCAACTTGGAATTGAAATACAAGTGCAGTTAGTATGATGTACTGAGCCCGGTGCATGTAAGACAAATGTATGGATGCACGCATGCATAGCATAAGGTATGCTAATTTAAATATGCCCTAGTCTAACCATCATAAGCGGATAAATAAAAGGGAAGAAAGACGTGGGATTGGAAGACATACACACACCCACACACACTTATTACAATACGCCCTCACACGGAGGGACCGAAAGAATAATACAGTCCAAATAAATAATACTAAATTAATTATTACAAAACTCCTAATTAATTAACAAATTAAATGCAAAATTAAAATGGCCACAGCCCCGCCTTCGAAATGTTTGGATGATGCATGCTCGACTCGTACTGCCCGGAAACCCGTTGCCATGGCACTGTTGCCTTTGTTTACACTGCCCTACCCCTCTGAGGATCATACAAATTTCCAGACCTGCTTTGAATTACTCCCTGAGTGCTCCGGATTGCCACCGGCCAGAACAAAAGGCCACCGGCCATGGTAATTGGAGTATCGGCCAAAACTTGAATCACCGGCCAGCCATTGATGGCCGGTCGGCACTGTATATGGCCGGCCGACCATAAATTCCTGCAGAACCCTGTTTTTGACAGCAACAAAGGACAGACAGTGCATGGCATGGAAATTTCACAGCAATGTGTGCATGTACACACTCCCTATCATGCGATGAACTCAAGGGAGCATGACCCTCGACCCTCGGGCCACCAATTAGGCATGATGGCCTAAGAAGTCAAGCTTGCCATTCAATGTAAAATGCATGCAACACACAAATGAAAGCTAACACCCTATCATGTTGAGATCAAGGGTCTTGGCGACCGAGGGTTGAGAGGTGTTGCATCATTTGGAGTATGAACACTTCTCACCCCTCAAGTTTGGCTTGACACCCCAAACCAAGCAATGCAATGCAATGTACGCGAGGTGGCTCAAGTATGCAACATGAGCAGTGTGATGTGTCAAACATACAAGATGTAATGCCATGTAACTCATCATGCAAACTATGACATGAAATGCAACTAGCTAACAATACGCAAACATGCAATTGTGATACTAGGCAAGCATGAAATCAAAGCAATGCAATATGATCATGCAAGGATGGACCTAAAGTACAAAGGGGCAGACCTCAGTCCACCCTCCAAACAGTGGCCAAAATGCCCAAAATGATGAGCCAATGCTTATGCCAACATGCACACCAATAGGTCCAAGACAAGGGGCATTCTACCACAACTACCCCAAGCACTCATGGCATGAGCTTTCCAACACAAAATAGAGTTTCAATATGCAAAATGACCCCCCAAAACCCACTGATATGGCAGCCCCAAAACTTAAACACTTAAGCATGTACAATGGCCCCTTTTCAAGGCACAACAAAACAATTCTTCAAGGCATGAAAGGGATGATAAGTGCGGGCATACAAGCATGAATTAGGGACTGAAATGGCATGTGAGATGACCCCAAATCACTTAAACAACCTAACCCAAGCATGCTCATGATTCGCATAACCAATGCCAACATGCTAGAATGCTAAGGAGCCATATAAAGCATATCAAATATGACCAAACCAGTACCTAACAGACCCCAAGCATGGAAAAATATGACCAAGAACTTCACAAAGTAAAGTCAAAACATGAGAGCATGGTGGTCAAATGTCATGATACATTTCTAGGCAAAATGAAGGAACACAAAGAAAGTACAAAATGCATGCTAAGGGTCAACAAACCAACATGTAACAGAGATATAATACGGCCCAAAACACCCAAAAAGCCTCTGAAATGGAGTCATAAACAACTAAGCATGCATGCTACCATATTGAGCCAAAAACATGGATAAATGAGTCACAAAGGGGAGAGGGGTGTCCCTCCCCTATACAAGACCTCAAACCTCCTTCTTCACCACTGAAAATCCACTGGATTTCAGTGGTGAGAAGACCAATACACAAGAATAACCAAAGCTTGCCAAAAGAGCACAAAAAGAGACCAAAAGAGGCCTGAGAGGGGGAGGTCGACCCCCAACACCAAAACAACCTCAATGAAGAATCTTAAGCATGAAAATACAAGACTTTTTTTAGTTATACACAAAGCCTAAATCAGCATGCAAGACAGGTAAAAAACTAGTGCAAGATTGGGAAAACTAAAGTAAGATTGTTACCCTTGAAGAACTCTTGAAGAACAGCAAGATCAACCACCTTCCTCTAGTCAAAACCAGTCCAAAAACTCAAGAACAAGCCCTTCAAGCCCCTCAAGGTCGAAGTATGGTGTAATGGTGTGTGTCTTAGTGCAAAACTAAGGCAAAAACACACTTTTTAGGCCTCTAAACACACACAAAGGATGAGAGAGAGGGAGATATAGAGAGAGAATGTATATGACAGATATGTATATGTATGTCTCTGGTTTTTTTTGTTCAACCCTTGATAATGGAGGAGGAGGGGTCCTTAAATAGACAAGGGAGATGTTTTGAAGCTTCTCCAAGAAGCTAAACTAAAAAGAGTCAAAGAGGGCAAAAGGGGGAAAGCTTCTTGAGGAAGCTGGGACAGCTGGCCAAGCTTTTTGAGGAAGCTAAGACAAAGGTCCAAGCTTCCTCAAGAAGCTAGACCAAAAGGGTGCAAAGGTGCATAACAACCACACTATGCACGGGGAAGAGTGTTGGTGCATTCCAGCTGGCACAGCTGGCATGTGTAGACACACCATTTTTGACCGTCCTCAAGACCTGGACGTCACCGCTTGAACACTCGGTGATTATCCATGTTCGTGTTCGTTTGGAGTTCCCGGAGTTCTCGGCTACGCGCCTTGCCTCAGGACCTCCGAACTTGACCGTTTTGTGTCTGGTTTTGCACCAAACACTTGTGCTTTGCCTTGGAGGGGTAGGGAATGCCTTGTGAGGCATCCCCACACACCACCGGCAGTGGCTAGAGGCCACCGGCTGGTTGGTGTTGCCATCGGCACTATATTGTGCCGGTCGGCACTCTTTTGTGTCGGTCGGCAGTCAATTTTGTCAAAATGACAATTTTGCCCTGCCGACTACTGTGCAGTTGCTTTTTCAGATATTTTGAAGCAGCTGTATAGCATTTGTTTTCCCCTCCATACACGTGTATGGAGGGATGAGTCTTTGGTTTGCTTAGCTTGTAAGCTTTGTTGCCTATAAGAGAGGGCTCTCTTCTCTTGGCTCAAGGGTTAGAAAAAGTTAGAAAAATTGGAGAGGAGAAGGAAGAGCTCTGGTTTTTAGGGTTTGCTTTGGTGTATCTAACCTATATCTATATCTCTTCTTCTCTTACCCTTGTGTGTGTTTGTGTCTCATTATTGCACACAAGCACATAGTATTTCACCTTCCCTTGGCTACTGAGGTCCCAAGAGGTTGTTCTTGCTGTTCTTGACTGGTTTGGAGCTCAAGGAAGTAACAAAATCAACATTTGTGAAGGTGGTCAACAAGGGTGAGAAACTACCCCTTTTTACCCCATTTTTGCACTCCTTTTTTGCATAGTTTAGAACTGTTTTTGTGCTTAGTGTTTAATACAAAAAAGTTCTATTTTTTAGTCCTCTTGATAGTTCATTAAGGGTGCTTTGTGCTTTGGGGAAGTTTGGCCACCCTTAGGCCTTGAAAGGCCCTTGTTTTAGGCCATTTTGTGTGAGATCCGGGATTTTGGTGTTTGGGTCTCTTTACCACTGAAATCTTGAGAGATTTTAGTGGTATAGATGATGCCTTGAAGTCCCAAGAAGGAGAGGGCCACCCCCCTCTCCTTGATGTCCTTGAAAAGGGCAAGTTTTGCCTCTTGAGGGAGCATTGTGCTTGAGTGTGTGTTGAGCATGTATGGACTGTTATTCATGCTTAGGATATCATGATTTAACATTGCTATGTGTTGGTTTCCGTACTCCTTGCATGTTTTGCATAGATGCTTTGTAATGCCTCTTTGGTTCTTTAACATGCATTAGGTTGTGTGCCTTTATTCTAACATGATTTAGGCTTAGACTTGTGAAGGTTTTGTGCTTATTTTGCCATGTTTTAGCTCTGTCCATAGTCATTTGGGTCAATCTTAGCATGCTTAATATAGCCCCTTTGCATTGTAGCTTGTATGCTTCAAGTAGGTGCATGTGTAGTATGCATTGCTTTCATCATTTCAATGGTTTGGAACCATTTAAGATGTTATTTCAGTCCCTTGGACATGCTTGAATGTTTGTCTTGCATGCCTCTTTAATGCTTTGAAAGGTTGTGTTGCATGCTCCATGTTTTGGCCATTGTGTATGCCTTTGATTTTGAGCCACTTAGATGCCATCTAGGAAGCTCCCTTTGCATGGTCTAGGGCTGCCTTAGACCTGTTTTAAGCCTCCTTGGCCTTGTGAGGCTTGGTTGGCTTAGCCATGGTTTGGGTCCCTTTTGACTTGCCTTAAGTTCTTGGACCATTTGCATACTAGTATGTTGCTTGTCTTGTTTAACATGATTCGGCATCATTTTATAGCATGATTTTAGAGCTCATGTTGCATGCTAATCGTCCATGTTATCTCCTTTCAAGTGTGCTTGAGAGTGGTTTGTTTAATGCCTAAGTTGTGTGCCTTAACATGTGTATGTGTGCATGTGTGCTTAGCTCTCATACTTAGCATTTTGGCTACTGATTTTAGGCCTAGTTAGAGTTGCCTAGATCATGTTTAAGTCCACCTTTTATTTGGTTTGCATGCTTGCCTTACATGTTTGCTTGTATGCTTACATAAGTGCCTTGCATTGTCCATGTTGCATGTTAGCTAACATGTTTAGGATTGCATTACATCAATGCGCATGCTTGGCCTCTTGAGATGAGCATGATGGAGGTTTGGCACCCTTTTATGTTTATTTGGTTTGCATGCATTTGAAATTAAAGTTGCATACTTGGTTCCTTGGGCCATCATGCATGGAAATGCGTGATTGGTGGTCTGAGAATCGAGGCACATCCTCCTTTGAGTCATTAACATGATAAGGAATGTGTTTGATGCATAAATTGCTTGAATTGCATTGCCATGCAAGTTGTGTCCTCTGCTGCTGTGAGTTGCAGGTTCTGCAGGAATTTATTGCCGACCGGCAGTGTTAAGTGCCGACCGGCAGTCAATTGGCAGCCGATGGATGAATTTTGTGCCGATGGTCACATGCAGCAGCCGGTGGATATTCTGTCCAGCCGGTGGTGATCTCCAATGTCCAGAGAGGCATCCCTTAGGCTTTGGCAGTCTTCAGAAGGGTAGAATAGGGAAAACAGAGGCAAGCTAGGCATGGCAGTGTGATTCCGAGCAAGTCCCGAGCATGCGTTGCACCCGGCTCTCATCTCGAGGCAGTTTACTGCTTTAATTAGATTAATTAATTCATTTGATTAATTTAATGGGTCTGTAATATTTTAATTAGCTTGCATAGTTAATTATCTGTATTATTCTTTTGGTCCCTCCGAGCGAGGGCAAATCTGTAATAAGCGTGTGTGAGTGTGTGTATGTCTTCCAACCCCCACTTCTTTCTCCCTTTTATTTACCTGCTTTGATGGTTAGTATTAGGGCACGTTTATTTTAGCATACCTTATGCTATGCATGCGTGCATCCATGCATTTGTTGACATGCATCGGCCTCGGTACATCATACAAACAGCATTGTATTTTCAATTTCCAAATTGAATACGTGCATCAACTGATTGCACCTTACATGCCATTTTAGGGTTAGCCGAGCCTACTCTAAATCACATCCTTGCTTGTGATGCATTAGTCATTCTAACATGAACTAGGTCGTGCATGTTTGCTAACTGGTTTATTGTTTTGGCACGGAGTACGATGTAAGTCTTTATGCTTTAGCATCTCGCATGCGTGTGAATGTTGACATGACAGTATGCTTACCATGCGGCTAAGTGCTTACATGAGATAAACTGTTTGAATGCCTGTGGGTGGAGGTTGGATTGCTTGAGTTGGAAAACTCATTGAAATCCGTATTTTAGCCTACTTGCGAGTAGCAAATTCCAAAGTATTTTCGAAACAAACGGATATGCAATGCTTATTTCCAAATTAGGCAATCTAGTCTATACTTGTTTGCTGTGCGCATAATATAGTAATTCTAGGTTAATAATTGGAATAAGAACACATAACGTTTTCAAAATCAGATATCATGGTTAGTAGAGGCCGGTCTTCGGACCGGGCGAAAGGGGGTGCTCATAACTGACCTTCCCCGATCGTACCCAAGCTCCCGAGCCAAGATACTTTGGTTATGACGGACACGTGGCCTTCAGCACCGAGTCAGGGTTTCCTAAATTTCCCCATTTTAAAATATTTAGGTGGCGACTCTGTAATCTGGCAAAGCAGTCCATGTTTGGCACTTCTTTTTCAAAAAATCTGTTTTTCTCAAAACGATTTGCCAGAGTTGGACTCTTTGGTTTAGATTATGAACCGCAACAAACAAAAAGGGAGTCCGAACTGCAGCGAGGTCCCCCGCGGGCTTGTTACAGCATGCACCATGCCTGAAGGGTGCAAAAGGGTCACACCGGCCAGCAAAAAAAGTCACCGGCCAAACAAAGTGCCGAGCGGCCACATAAAGTGCCGACCGGCCATTGGTATTTAGAAACCATGGCCGGTGGCAGCAATGAATGGCTGGTGATGTAAAGGGAAGGTCGGTGGGGTGTGAGGATGGCCAACAATCCATTCCCTGCCCCTCAAAGCAAAAGCACAAGTATTTGGTGCAAAACCAAACACAAAACAAACGAGTTGAGAGATCCTGAGGCAAGGCACGCCGCCGAGGCCTCCGGGAACTCAAAACGAACACAAACATGGATGATCACCGAGTGTTCCAATGGTGACGTCCAAGTCTTGAGGACGGTAAAAAATGGGGTGTCTACACTTGGGCTTTGATTTCTCAAATTGAGCTTTAAACATGTTATACTATGTTTTTATAAGTGTTTTCTAGGTTTTCAGCCCAAGAGGATCGATTTTAGTGCATTAGAACTTGGTTTTAAGCTTGAAGGTGCAATCTGGGTTTTCCAGATTTTGCACTCCCGCTCGAGCGGGGAAAGTGGCGCTCGAGCGGGGAATTCGAGCATCCAGTACTTTGCACTGTTTTGATGTCTGCTCGAGCGGGGTATTGGACGCTCGAGTGGGACCTTGTGTCTTACGCTCAAGCGGCTATCGAGCGCCCTATCGAGCGTGATTTTCACCCATCCAGAACTTTTGACTGTTTTGCAGACCGCTCGAGCGTGGTAAGTGACGCTCGAGCGGGAACCTTTGTCTGCATGTTCGCTCGAGCGGAGTAATTTACGCTCGAGCGGGACTCTGTTTTTCTGAAAATTCTGAAAATGCTTTTAAAGTGCATCTTTGCATCCTCATCCCGTCCTAGGCATTCTTAGGCCTAGTTTAAAGCATCTTAATGAGGATATAGACGTAGCACACACTAAGGCAAATTAGGGATTAAGTTATTATCTTTCCCAACTATGTAGCTTAGTGTGTGTTCAATCTGTAAACTGTGTAGGGTTGGCTTTCCGAGGAGACGCTCTAGCTTACCGTAGCCCAGAACTCTGTGAGTAACAATTGTGTAAAGATATGTTCAACTGTGAATATTTCTGACTATTTAACTGAACTGCTTTCTGAACTGAAACTGTTAATTGAATGAATGTATGTCCTATATTCTGAACTGTATTGTGGCATCCTTAGCAACTACTGTTACTGACTGTTACTGTTACAGAGATCTCTGTCGGTTCCCTTGTTTGAACCACTACTGTTTACTGATTGATGGCCATCATTTACTGTCCGGTCTTTTAAGACCTACTGTTTACTGTACTGCTATGCTAATGGATGTACCACATATGATTGAATGACTGATATACTGAATCAATGAACTGTTTTCATTACTGTAAGGACATTCATTCTTAACCCCTTTACGCATTATGTTATTCACTGGCCTTTAGCTCACTGCTCATATATATATGTAGGTGTACAGGCACCAGACCGGAGCTAGGAGCGTGGGGTAGATTTCCCTTTTTGTCAAGCCAACCACCGTGCCTCACTGCGAGGTTCCGAGCCTGTCAAGCTTTGGCTTAGGGGTGTTTTAATTTCCCCCGTCTGTCTCTGTATATGTTTTTGTAATAACCGCTTAGACTGATAAACTGTACTGTACTGTTTAATAGGGATTAAGTCCCTGCTCTGGATGATTGGATATTATGTACATACTGTTTTGTCACTGACTGTGTATATGTATGAGAAGTCTTTTTACATACAGACTGTCACCGCTCATTGGACATTGTTTACTTACTGTATTGGCTTCCGCCAGCCCCTGTACTCTATTTTACTGTCTTACTATTAAGCAGGCCTTCGGTAATCTCGGATTACTGGCTGGTTACGGTACTAAACCCATAGGGGCGAGTTTGGGTCGTGACAGAACCAGTAAAAGACTTCTTGTATAAAGCGCCTGACGGAGAGAGCCAAAACTATTGTGACTTCACCCGGACTTTATGTGCTTCCTTTTTCTCAGCTGGAAGGGTCTGGTCTCTGAGAAAGAGGATAATAGGGTCCATCCATGAAGGGCCTAGCTCGGCACAGAGAACTTCTGTCTGCCCGGTTTCCTCAATGTTGGGCCGCGGAAGGAATTCAATCAAGAGACGGTTGGAAGATGTGCTATCGACCATGGAAGCAAGGCCGACCAATTCATCTGCTCTGCCGTTTTCTTCTCGGCCAATCTGTTGGACCCTTATTGCCTGGAACCGCTTGATGTGGTCTTTGACCAGAGCTTGGTACTTCATCATTCTGTCATCCTTTGCTTCGTAAACCCCATAAACTTGGTTAACCACAAGCTGGGAATCGCTGTAAACCATTAACTCGGATGTGTGCATCTGAAGCGCGCTCTTGAGCCCGGCCAAAAGCGCTTCGTACTCAGCCTCGTTGTTTGAGGCAGGGAATCCGAGGGTGATAGAATGTTCAATAGTCAGCCCGTCCGGCGAAATCAAAACTATACCTAGCCCGGCACCGTGACGGTTCGAGGCTCCATCAACAAAAAGCTTCCACATCTCGCCAACAAAGAGCTTCCAACAGTCTAAGGGGTCCTGAGAGGCTTGAAGGTTGATGAGATCATGGTTGTTCGGCTGTTCGTCTTCAAGTTCTGTATTGGGCAGTTCCACTTCAGCCCCCCCTCGGCGATTCGGAGTCGGACTCAGTAAGTTGATCCGTAATGCCTAAGTCCGTAGGTGAATCGCCGGGTTGCAGTGTTATGCCGGCTGCAGGCTCTGTGCTGAGCGGTTCCACTTCTTCCCCCCTTGGTGATGCGGTACCGGACGGAGCAGGTTGGTCGGTGATACCCAACTCCGTCATCGCATCGCCGAGCTGTGGTATTGGACTAACTGAAGGTTCTTCGGTGGGGCGCGCAAGTTCCGCGTCGCCGTCATTGCCTAGCTGTGTTATTGCAGCCTTGCCTGCATTTACCTCCTCATCGGCCACGACAATGTCCACCGGGCATACCGGATGAGTTCCAAGTGAGAATTCAGCAACGAAGTCGGCTAATGTCTGAGCTTTGATGGCAGTGCACGACTGAAACTTGACGTCAAACTGTCCCAATTCGACCGCCCACTTGAGAATTCGACCGGAGAAGTCGGCCCGTTCAAACAAGGCTTTGAGGGGGAATTCGGTCAAAACGATAATGGTATGAGCATGGAAATAGTGCGCCAACTTCCTCGAGGCCATCATCAATGCCAATGCAAGTTTTTCCAGCGACAAGTACCTCGACTCTGCTGGTAGCAAGGTTTTGCTGATATAGAAGATGGGGAGGTGCTTGATTCCTTCTGACCGGACAAGTACCACACTGATTACGTGCTGAGAAACGGCCAAATAAAGGTAGAGTTCTTCATCGGGCTTCGGTGTGACCAACATGGGCGCTGAAGACAAATACCCCTTGAGCTCGGCCAAAGCGCGGTCACATTCTTCATCCCATAAGAACTTTGATTTCAGAGCTTGAAAGAAAGGGCGGCAACGATCTGATGACTGGCTTATAAATCGGTTAAGCGCGGCGGCCATTCCGGCCAGATGCTGTACGTCCTTAGCCGAACTAGGCTGCTTCAACTCTTGCACGACTCAGATTTGTGTGGGGTCTGCCTCGATGCCACGGTTTGTGACTAGGAAGCCCAAGAATTTTCCGAATCCCATGCCAAAGGCACACTTAGACGCATTCAGGCGTAGCTTGTGTTGTTTAAGAATGGCGAACATCTCGGCCAAGTCGGACAATTGGTCTGCTTAATGCCGACTCTTAACCACCATATCATCTATATAAGCCTCCATTGTCCGGCCTAGCAGAGGAGCGAACATCTTGGTCACCATCCTTTGAAAAGTTGCCCCGGTGTTCTTCAAACCAAAAGGCATGACTCGGTAGCAGAAGAGTCCCCTCGGTGTGGTGAAGGAGGTGATCTCGCGGTCGGGGCCATGCATAGCAATCTGATGATAACCGCGGTAGGCATCCAAGAAACTGAGCCTGTTATGTCTAGCCGTTAAGTCCACGAGCTGGTCTATTCTGGGCAGTGGAAAGCTGTCTTTAGGGCAAACTCGGTTGACGGTCTTATAGTCGACACAAACTCGCCACTTCCCATTCTTCTTTGGTACAACAACTGTGTTTGAAATCCACCGAGGATAGTGCCCTTCTTGAATAGCTCGTGCCTCAAGCAAGTTCTTCACTTCCTCTGCAACTACCTCGGCGTGATGCAGCGTCGATCTCCTTGTTCGCTGAATGACCGGCTTGGCTCCAGGGAAGACGTTTAGGTGATGGCAAATAAAACTCGGATCGAGGCCGGGCATGTCGTAAGGCGACCATGCGAAGACTTCGATATTGGCCATCAAAAACTTAACTATCTCGGTCCTTTCTTGTGCGGTAAGGCTCGAGCCGAGCAAGAAGAACCTGTCTGGACTCTCTGTATCAATTCGCACTTCGACCAATTCTTCGACGGCTTTGTCCTTGGCCCTAGTGCCCACATCGTCTAGGACCCCTCGGTCCTCCGGTCCCTCTATCATTTGGACGAAGCCTTTGGCAACTCGGCTCTCGTTGACTGCCACGAAGCATTGCTTCGACATGACTTGATCGCCCCAAATCTCCTCAATTGCCCCCATAGCCGAGGGGAATCTCATCACCTGATGGAAGGTTAACGCCACGGCTTGCATAGCGTGAAGCCATCCCCTTCCAAGGATCAGGTTATAAGTAAATGGCACCTGCAACACCTAGAACTCCACTTGCTTGACCACGGATCCCGCTTTGACCGGCAGGATAATTTTTCCCAAAGGCCACTCCGGTTACGAGTTGAAACCAACCAGCGGCGAAGTCGCCGGAGCCAAGTCTGTATCTCGGAGTTTGAGCTGCTTGAATGCGTCATAATACATGATCTCAACCGAGCTTCCCTGGTCGATCAAGATGCGCTTGACATTGAATTCCTTGACGCGGAGAGTGACCACCAAGGCATCATTGTGCGGTGTCTGAATGCGCTATAAGTCTCTTGTAGAGAAACTAATCACGTCCTTCTCTTCGGTCTTCCCCCTCTTGATCGCGGGCTAGACCGACAAAACTTTCCTCATGTGTTCTGCCTTCTTGATCATACCTCGGAGCTCGCATACACGCGCCGACTCCATTATGCCGTGGATGACATTAACCACTCCCTGAGGGGGCGCCTCCAAGTCACCTGGTGCACGCGGATCAACCGGGGCTTGATTTGCCTTCACGCCCCCGTCGATGTAAAGGTCCAGGTGTCCAGTTGCGACTAGCTCTTCCAAGTGTTGCCTCAAAGGTAAACAGTCCTCTGTTCGGTGGCCACGCTCCCGGTGAAATGTGCAACGGTACCGCGGATTGAAACCTTTCTATTCGTTGCCCAACTTAGCAGGAAACTGGACATAATCCTCGTCATGGATTTCACTAAGTATGCGATAAATTGGAATCTTAAAAACCGTGGTAATGTCTGTCCTGGCCTTCAACCTTCTGTCTGCATCAGCGACGTCATCCCGAGGGTAGTCATCTCGGTCATTTCGACAACCCCTACCCCGGTTTTTGCAATTTGAGCCACAGTCTGATTCCACTGCGCGATCAGTTGAACGGTTTGCCTCCTGTCTGACCGCATGTACCTTGCCAGTCGACCTCTTGTCTGTTGCTACCGGTGTTGCCTTCGCGGTAGATGCTGCCGTATCGTCTTCTACTCGGATGTGCTCATTGATGCGCTGCATTAGTTGGCCCATGGATGTCGGCTGATGCATCATAAGCGAGTCCCGCAGTCTATGTCCGACCGGGAGACCACGCTTGTACTGCGTGATTGCAAGGTTGACCAGGCAATCCAAGATCTCGTTGAAGGTTTCCCAGTATCTGGAGTTGTATGCCTTGAGTGTGTCGCTCGGCTCCATCTTGACACTGAGAAGGTGGTCAACTTCCTTTGGCGTTTTGGTGTTGGTGTTGAAGCGCGTCACAAATGCTTCCGCCAACTGATGCCACCTTTCTACGCTCCCCTCCGGCAGCCTCTCAAACCATTTCAAGCCCAGCTCGCCCAAGCTTGACGAGAAGATAAGGCACATAAGGGCTTCATTTCGCCTATGTCCAGCCATAACCTGTCGGAAGTGGCTTACATGCATATAGGGATCGATTTTTCCGTTGTAGAGCATGAACTTTGGCTGGTGGAACCCTGCCGGAAGCGGTGTTGTTTCTATCTCCAGGGAGAAAGGTGTGGCGCTTAGCCTTGCCAAGTCTGTGTCTAAAAGTGGAGGCGCAACTAGGCGGGGTGGAGGCATTCCGACCTCTTCACTTGCGTGTCCCCCATAGGATAGCCGCTGAAACGCCGACACTCTCTGAGTTTCCCGCCGACGATCCTGTTCCTTCAAGACTGTCCGCAAGTCCTCTAAGCAAGCAGAATAGGAATACCTCGACGTCGTCACCGGACGCGAGGGCTGATAGGTGCTGTCTTGCGCGCTGGACCTCTGTATGTGCGCGTCAGAATCCCCAACCTTGTAACTTCTGGTGATAGAAATGGATGGAGTGTGCGGCTGGCTCTGACTGCTTGAACGGCGGGGTTGGGTGCGCTCACTGTGGTCTCCCACTCCAGCTACACCCTTCCCCTTGACATGCCTCTTAAGATCCTCTATCTCCGCCGCCATTCTCCGGATGACGGCGTCTTGGTCCCTCAGCTTGTGCTCCAAACGTCTAGCGTGCGATTCTCTCTGCCGCCGGTGACCGTCTGGACTCCGTGAATGACCAAAGCTTCTTCCGAGCTTCTTCCGCGCTTATCCCGCGCGTCTCTTTAATGTCCTCCTGGAGAAGTCTCCAGGTCTGCCATAGGAGGGATGGCGGGATGTCCTTCTCTCCGTCTGCCTGACTCCGGGGTAACTCCATCGATGGCAGACAATGGAATCTCGTCGTTGTTCGCCATGGACAGCGATTAGATGAGTCTGGAAGACAAGGTTTTGTCTGTCAAGTTCCCACAGACAGCGCCAATTGTACGGGGAGCAAATATTCAGGCAAGCCCGTACTCCTTTCTTCCAAGCTCCTGTCAGTCCGATCGACTTGCGAGCACAACGGCGGTGAGCTACCCAGCGGTGTGTGGCCGGAAAACCCCTCCGACGATCAAGTTAGAACACACACACAGGGGATAGATAGAGAGAAGGGAGAGTGTTGAGTGTTTATCTTACCAAATGTTCCTCTGTCAAAGCATGGGGGGCGCAGACATGCTTATATACGTTCTGCGCCCCAAATCTACTCCCATTAGTCTCTCGACACGTGGTGCTGCTATCCCATCTGTCAACACAAATCTAGCTGAACATCACCTACCTAAGCTGCCAGCCCACTCTACTGGGAGCTCGGCAGCTGGGATGCAGCATCTCGGCTTCCTACGGCCATGATACACTTCACACCCAAATGCTCTAATAACCGAGCTTCGTATAAGCCGAGCTTGGGTGCATTCCGGCAAAGCCGAGCTTGAAGTAGGGCATGCCGGTTAACCAAAGGCCTTCATGCCGAGCCACGAGTGCGCACCTTCCGACCGAGCAACGCACGAACCATAGAACCCTGTGAGGCTGCGGACATCTCAGTCGAACCCTCACTTGACCGGCTTCCATACCAACAAGTCCAAGTAGCTCAGTTCCACACGCCCTTTGTCATTACCGAGAAAAAAATCCCTTCTAGATAGGCCCAAGCTACCACGGCCCAAATGTGTTCGGCCCACAATTTGTCTGGCATTACCACGGTCCCAATTCACATCATAAATCTCCCTCTCAGAAATGAAACCCACGTTAGGTTCCATGGGCCTAACAATACGGTCCAATTTATAAAATAGACTAAAGAAAAAAAATTTCCTAAAATAAAATAACCAATCATATCATATCACTCTTTTTTTATTTTTTTATAATCATAAAAAACTAATTAATGAATTAAAATAAGGGCGACGCACCAATAAATCCCAAATCTTTATCTTATGATCCATTTAGTCCTATCTTTTTTCTTATGCTCCAATTAGTCCCAACATAATGTAAATGACAACTAAACCCGTGTTACACTAATTTTTACGCGTTTCATTAAGGGTAATTAAGTAAAGCCCCAACGGTGTAATGACTGGAATGCCCCAAACCTGTCATCTGTAGAAATTTGTTTCCCTCCAAACAAACCCGTAATCGAAGAGTCGTGTATGGAAGGTTGAACAGTTCTCCGATGTTAATGGCGTGATGTTAGGTATTGCAGTTGCAGATTATTAGTTGACGATGCGAAATCCATGTGGACTGGGACAATAGAATAGCGTTTTTGTGTTTTACCCTAATCCCTATCAAATACGCAACCCCCTTCGCTGTTGATACATCAAAACCGGCGGTGTAAGTGCTCTGTGACGCTGTTGTGCTTGGAAGCAGCGACCGGAAAGTATTCGTAGTTCGCCGACAATGGTACCAGGTACGGTAATCGTCTGTGCACGTAAACCCTTGCTTTCATTTACATTACGAAGTCGTGGATTTATGTGTGAAGTACAATGTGAAGTGCTTAATGTTGTCAGTTTTGTGAAATACATTAAATTGTCATGTCTGTACGCTGAAGTAGTGTTGTTATTTTTGTGCGATTTTGAGAAATGCGTGCTTCTTCCCGGAGGGTTGTTTGTCAATGTTGTCGGCTTGTTAAGGGATGTGTTGTGTGTGATTTTGTGATAATATTACTGCGGTGAATGTAAATGTGATGGTAATGCAATTTTATTATCAAGTGTGTACTGGGATTTCCTGATTTTGGGGCAATGCAATGTGAATGTGATGGTGATGCAATGTAAATGTGATGGTTTACCTAATTGCTTGGTGGTGTGTACTATCATGTACCTGTGGGGGTGTACGTACTGTGTTTTTGAGGTTTTTACATTGAAGAAAAATGTAATTGTGTTCAACATTCGTGTCAGTGATGCTACATAACATAATTACGACTACACAAACAACAACAAAACATAAACAATAACATTGGGGCCCAAAAACACACTTGTATTTTTCTTTAATGCGTTAACGTAATCTACGTAGCGTCACTTCAATTGTTGTATATTATTGCTGAAATGCGTAATTACAATTCGTTGCATTGTATGTAATGTAGTACAAAACACTGAAATTAGATAGTTGGGAAGTGATAGTGGTTAGTTTTTTATAGTCATGCATGCAATACATACTCATTGTCTATTGCGAGATGAGATAAAAAAAAACAGAGTTTGGCTGTGTGCTGTTACTGTTTGTGTTCAGATTTTACATTGATGGCATGATATGGGGCATAAAGGTTTGTGTTCTTTTGGTAAATTGCCTAATTGTGGAACATGTGGTGGTGTAAAAGATTCAGTTTTTAATGGTTACACGTCATTACATTTTACATTTTGTGTTGGCAGTTTTAACATGTTTCTACTGCTTTCCATGAAAAACATGTTCAGGTAGCAGTGGCAGTAGGACTGTGAAAAGAAAAATTGGCATGAGGTCACCGCAAACATCGACAAGGAAGGCCAGTAAAAGACAAGCAAAGCTCCCATTCAAGAAACACAAAGGGCAGGGTGACCCTGTTCAGAGACCTGATGTTGATCCGTCAAAATTAATGTACCGGTCAAACATATCCGGGCTGATTAGCACAGTTCTGGAACTGGAATTACGCGATGCCCACATCAGGTAGTTGCAGAAAACGCTATTCTGGCTGATGATTGATGCGATTCGGGCTAACGAGCTGGATCCTAAAATGTTCAAAAAATGTGATGCGACAGTATGTCGGATAATACAAACTTACAACCCTGAAGATGAGAAATTCCACATTGGTGGAGCTAAGTTACCATTGCGCAACAACGACATCAGGTTGATATTCGGCGTACAATGCGGGAAGGAGAAGTTGGATATGACACAGGGTGGGAAAGGGCCGTCCGATTTCATCCCAAGACGCTGCGCAAATGTAAGCCGAATTTCTGCGAAAGTTATAAAGGACTTACTAGGAGAAGCAATATCTGGTCGTACAGAGCGTGACGAAGAAGATGTGGCGAAATTGATGTGTCTTTACGTTTGTGCCAAGTTGTTTTTCGCAACGACCGGCGAGCATATAGGTTGGGCATTTGTCCGTGTCATCAACAAACTGGACACATTGCAACACTATGACTGGACTGTAACAATAAGGAACACATTGATTGGGTCACTAAATGATATGCACAATAGGCCAGAGAAGGTCATTGGTTGCGTAGTAGCATTGCTGGTACGTACATTTACTGGCTGTTTGGTGGTTTAATTTCAGCTTTAAAACATAAAAACAGATTCGCAAGCCATTTTCGCGTTTATTTAATGGATGTTTGATGGTGTAATTTCAGTTTCTCATTTGTGAGCATTCAAACATTGTCGCTCCGGAACGGCCTAACGTCACACCACGCTTTTGTTGATGGAACATTGCAACCGCTGTGGGGAAACTAAGAGTAATAAATCTGTGGGCAGAAGGTTGCTTTGAGGTATGGAATTAGAACCCTTATAATTGTACTCCAAAATTTTCAAACACAAAACATTTGAAGTTCTGCTGTGTTTTATTTGTAATTTTACTTAGGTCCAATGTGGCAAACTTGTTGAGACGATTAATGAATGTCATATTCTCAAGCTGTCTGCTGCTGAGATTAAACCAAAATAATGTGGTAGAACTAGTATGGATGTGGAACCACGTGGACTGTGCGATGAACGCAGGGCTGTGATTGAGACAGATAATGTTGGCAACGTGGAGCCAAGCTTCAATTGTTAGCAGCTGGGCACAAAAAACAAGGGTGACATGCAAATAGAGGGGGGGAATGACTATGACAATAAAAAAACAGGAACACCGACCAGCAAGGAAAAAGTAGCTGGAAAGCTGGCGTCACATGGAGAAGTTTGGCCGGTATTGTTCCCAGATCTTCTAGAACTGTCCAGCACTCCAGATGGTGAAGACATGGGTGAGGAACAAGAGGGGTTGCACGATGAACTGCGAACTTGTAAAGTCAGAATTTCTGAATTAGAGAGTGAGATCAATATGAAAGACGTACGGATATGTGAACTGGAACAGCGTGTGGAAATACTGGAGAAACTGCTCGGGCGGCACGCTGGGAATTTGTTTGCAGACTTAAATACTGTGATTGTCGATAAGGATTCGGAAATTGCTCGACTCAGCAAGCAGGTTGATCGGTTGGAGACAAAAATAAGTAGTTTGGAAGATAGTCTTAATGACCTTGAGGTGCACGAGGTCACACAATTTGCTGTGAATGATGGATCCAATCAACGAACACCGAGTAATAGTCTGTCAGGGAAAGTGAGTGGGTCTGCCAATGTGACAAGTTGCGAAAGTGCGCAGCAGTCTGCGTGTCCTGCAGGCCAACCCGAAGACGTGCAGATCAATGACATAGAAATTGTTGACAATGAAACTGGGATTGAAGATTTGACAGATGACTTCACAGATGGGCTTGTACATACAACTGTAACAAAGGGTTGAGGGTAGCTGCAGTCCCCTAAATGCGCAGACAGCAGCTGCTGGCAATGTAAAAGATGGCGCAGATGTCGTTGGTGTAGAAGGTCATTGTGAACACACAGCAGGTGATACAAGTTCTGGACCAAAAGTTACATCACTTGTGAAAAGGGTGAAGAACAAGGCAAGACGGGAATTTAGGTTATCAGACTACGAATATCCTGGCATATTTGGACGGCCACAGGTAAACACCAATGTCAGACTTGGTAAATCATTTGAGCCTGGGGTGATTTACAGTGTTGAGGACGTCCAGGTGGAGCGTAAAACCTGGAATGGCTTCGGTTTGAATAGGCGGCACACAGTGTGAAACATGCTGAAGGACAAAGACAGGGAACTACTACAAAGAATGTACAGTTTAGAGGGGGACAGGTAGGTTTTTCGGATAGAATGTTGTATTCTTCAATTTGTGCAGCTTGTAAAACTATGTTGTATGGTGGTTCTTAATTTTGTTTAACGGTGTGCAGCTTAATAGTATGGGATGGTGGACACAATGGAATACAAGTTCATTTCACGGACATCAAAGATTTGGTGCAGCAGAACTCCATACACGGCAATGTAAGTTGGTTTCGTGTAACGAAGTGTAGAGTATTTTTTTATTCTACAATTATTTTCTTCTAAAAACATATGCAAATCTGACCGTTGTTTCCTTTGTGAATTGAGTGATGTGGCTGTCACGAAGGGCCAATGAATTTTAAAGCACAGTACAGAAAATGTAAACGGAAATGTAAATTTACAAAGCTCTTATTAGTATTGTGCTTGAATTGTAATGGGTAACATATGTTGCAGGTAATCGATGCGTACGCTGCAATGTTGACTGAAATGCATAAGACGGTATCTGGAAGGGCAGAATATGTTGGGACATCTTACATTTACACCAGTGTCTGTTCAGTATGTATCCACACTTTCGTTTGATTGCCCGGAATGTAAAAAAAATATTTGCATAATGAAACCTGATACGACTACAGTGGTTTTCGACAATTGTGCAGGATATGATGCGAAACAGTAGTGCTATTTCCCGAGCGAAGTATTTGAATGTTCACATGAAGGCTGCTCAAGGTTGCAGATATGCACTTTTCCCAATCTACAATGCCGACCATTAGACAGTCATGGCGCATGATTCAGAAAGCGGAAATTGGAAACATTACAACTCGATGCGGCCAAGACGTGGAGTGCGCGATGAGCATTACAATGAGGCTCTAAAAGTTGTAAGTGCTATTTACAAAATTCAGTTTTGAATGTGCATGATGGACATATTACTATTTACAAAATCTTAATGTTACTGTGGTCAAAACTGCACTGATATGTGGAAAATGGACAGAAACAATGGGTGACTGACCACCACAACAAATTTGTGAAGCCTCGAGTTACAGCTGCAGGTGTCCAGGCAGATCTGTTTGATGGCAGTTTTGTATCTGTTGTGGATTGTCCACAACAAGTTCCAAAGTCGTGAGTAATGTACAATTTGTTTTCAGTATACTGTTTTGATGATGTATCACGTAACTGATGTTGACACCTGTATTTGTGAGTGCAGGTCGGATTGTGGGATTTTCTTGTGCTTCATAATTAGGCAGTACATTCGTGGTGCAGAAGTGGATACTATGATGGACGGTCTGACCCCAACTGGGCTACGAGCTGCAATGGTGGACATGTTCTTAAGTGACCCGGGCAGAAGCCTCCATGGGAGGACATTATAAGAGGTTGAGAAGACATTTGCCAGTGCAGAAGGTGCATCAACAGCGTTAGGATGTTTTATTTTGTTAATGTTTTATGGACGTATATAATGTTTTGTTAGTCTGAAAAAACATAACAGCAGGAGGGGAAACTAGTTTCATATACATCACTTTTGGGGCCATGCAGAATTGTACAAAGGTTTAATCTTGGGTTAGGATCCAGTACTTTGTGTAAATGAATGTTGAAATTATTTAGTAAGTTATTCAAATAGTCTCACCTATTGCATAGTAACAGTTTAACAGTGCATTGCACTTTTATGTCATGTGGATTAGATTGTTTTTAAATGGCAAATGGGCGTGGGTATGTAAACAGGGTGTGCTCTATACAGTAGTTGCCATGACGATACTGAGATTGGGAAACCTGTTTTCCACCATTTCAGTATGCGTGGCTTGATGTATATGGAAGTTGACATGCAAAAATTGAGCACGTCGACCACGTGCTTAATATGACATGAGAAACGATTAATTGCACATTGCCAACTTAATAGGAATTGTGGACACACCATCTTCAGCGTAACATAAAATTATGTTCGCATTCACTTTATTTTACAGAGTACGTACTGGCTACATGTTTTGTGGAATGACAGTGGATTGTAAGCAGCCACCCAAACAGATTAAAATGTATAACATAATGTGGATCACAGGTTTTCAAATCTGTTATGTTGATAGATTCACCTATTGCATAATAACATTTTAACGGTGCATTACATTTTCATGTGCATGTGTAGCACAGTGTTTTTAAATGGCACATGGACCTGCCTATGTAAACATGGTGTGATCTATACAGGAGTTGCACATGACGACACTCAGTTTGGGGAACCTGTTTTACACCATAGGAGTATGGTTGGGGTGATGTGTATGGAAGTTGACATGCCAACAATTTAATCGAAGCTAGATTTGAAAAAAAATTGGAAGTTGACACTCAGTTTGGGGAACCTATTTTACACCATGAGAGTATGGGTTGCTTGATGTATATGGAAGTTGACATGCAAACAGGTTAATGAAAGCTGGATTTGAAAAAAAAAATGGAAGTTGACACTCAGTTTGGGGTATGTGTTTTACACCATGGGCGTGTGGGTGGCTTCACGTATATGGAAGTTGACATGCAAACAGCTTAATCAAAGCCAGATTTGAAAATAAAATGGTTGTGTTTCAAAGGAGCAGTGTTAGTGTTCAACAGTGGGGACCAAAAATGTATGTCCTACCAATCAGGTTAAACCAATAACATCAAGTGGATGGCTGGTTTCCAAATCTGTCATGATGTCCACAGATTTGAAACAACAAACGACACCCATTTGCTCATTTCATGTCTAGGCAGTGTTAATAAAAAAATATTTGAAAAATAAAACCCATTGGCTATTTTCATGTCTTCACATTATTAAGCAAAACAGATTTCAAACAATGGAACTGAAATGGTTGCTGGGCTACATAAAAATGTATATCCTACAAAATAGATTAAACCAATAGCAAAAATTGAATGACTGATTGAAAAAAGGAGGAAAATATTTCGGAAAACATAATGAAACAGAATCCCAGTTTGCTAACAACAAAATTAAATCATATGGCAGACCACCTGTAATGGCTCTTTGCATGTCTTTCTATTGTGATTGCCCACTTTTCCGCAACGACCACAACGTATACGTTGCACTACCTCACCCTTGGACGGAATTCTCTTCCGTTTGGGCCGACCGGGAGGACGCTTGGCCATCGGCGGAGCTATCAAACATTCAGCTGGGTTAAACAGTGGCCTCCCCACTGTTGGGATAGGGTATATGGATCCGCTATAAGTAGCTCGAAATGTATCAATGAAAAATGCGGAGTCTATGGCATCATAGATGTTTCTCCCACTATTACGGAATGCAACGACAGCATGGGAACATGGGAACCCGTTGATCTGCCACTGAAAACAAGAACATGTGTGCTTGCCAACATCAACCAACACCCATGGGTGGGAGTGGACCTCATATACATCATCATTAGCCTGGCTCACACACCAAGCCCTGCTGTCATTATACGCTGCTACCAATGTTTTCTCCATTTTCGGGGATATCACACTGGCCCATTTACTGCATTTAACTCTGCGCTCCGACATCTGCTCCATTATTTGACCCCTTATCATATCGACCAATCTCGTGATAGGGAGATGACGGGCCTCACCAATCCAATTGTTGAAAGACTCAGCAGCATTTGAACACATCTCCCCATACCGTTGGCCTCTTTGAAAAAAAAAAACCCATTTACCGAGCAAAAATTAAAAAGACAAAAATAAACACATATTGCAAGAAAACATATGGGGATTTTAAAATATGCCATAACCCATTGCGCAGACAATGAATTACCTGAAATACGCATTAGCCCAGTGTTTGGGGTCCAGGTCTTTCATGAAATCTTCAATCACAACTGGGCTGGCCTTCTTCAATACCTCCAATTTCTCATTGAAACAAGTAACAGTGGGCGCATATGCACATTCCCGCAACTTCCGCATCAACCCAATTTTGTGCGATGCATTAACATACTTCATTCGATCCCGCAAGTTCATCTGGAGATGCAACAAACAATATGCATGATGCGCTGAAGGGAAAATAATGGGCATAGAGTGTAATAATCCGATGTAGCGGTCAGATATGAAAGTTACTGTTCGCCCACCCCCGACAACTTCTTTCAAATTATGAAGAAACCATTCCCAATTGGCTGAATTCTCGGAATCAACAATAGCAAAGGCTACCGGAAACAACCCTGAGACGAAACATACAACATAAAAAGTTAGACATTACAAAAATTATACAACCATCCACACAAAATAAATTGCGACACATTTACAAAAAAAAAAGAATAAGCCTGCCACTGTGTCTTACATTCCTATTCAGTTTTATTTGAGGAGACTCTATTTCAATGTTCTCAAATTTTTTGCTTCGTTAAATGGAAAAAAACATTTGTAATGTATAAAAATGGAATTATCTATTTACTAGTATACTCAGCAAATAAGCACTAATGGAATAAAATAACACACCATTACCTTGATTGGCGTCTTTTGCAGTAGCTGCGAGCAAATTACCTTTAAATCTACCTTTCAAAAACGTTCCATCCAAAAACAGCATAGGACGGCAGTGATTGAACCCATCTATACATGCGCGAAATGCTATGAAATACCTAACAAAGCCCCCGGTTTTTTGGTCAAACTCAAGGTTAATGTAACTGTTTGGGTTTTTTTGCATAACAGAATTGCTATACCACCTCAGCTGATCGAAGGACGTAACGTGATCCCCGTACACCTCGCCCCTAGCTTTCTCAACACCCAACCATGCCACCCGGTAGCTAATGTCCAAACCATACTCGTTCTTCAAATCAAAAACAACATCAGTAGGGCGCGTCAATGGCTTATCATGCACCCAATCTGCAACAATAGTAGACACCAAATCAGACCCCGTACGAGGGTTCCTAGAAGTACGTACAGCAGTCCCACAAGTATGCACACTATCAAACCTCTTAACACAAAACACCCCACTTGACGGTAACATCCTCGCATGAACTGACCACGGACAATCTGTTGAATCCGCAAACTTACACACTACCGTAATTCGGACGAAGTCATTTTTAACATACTTAAATTGAAATCCACGTTCAACAGCATACTTACACAGAACGTCACGGAAGTCAGTTGCTCCACCATCAAAACATTGTCCCACATGGGTAATACCGTGCGCCCATTGTGCCGACAGAAACGTCTTCGATTTCTTAGGACAATACGTTGGTAACAAATCCATCTGCTCATCCACGCGCCCATTCCCACTACAATGCCGTGATGTTCCCCCATCGTCAGCGGAATCCAACACGCCCCGATTACCCCCCACGCCAACACTACTTCCCTGAATGAGGACCTCAATATGATTTATCCCGAAGGACTTAGCAAGGCACAACATGTTTTGAATGTCGTCATCGCTATCCACCTTAAACTTCTTATACCCGGGAAAATCAAAAAACAAAGACACCGCACCTGGCACCAAACCATCGAACTTCCTGCAAATTTCATCAACAATCTTCGCATACGACGAATCCTGATGCAACCGAATAAGAACATTAACTAAACTATACGAACACACCAGCAAAATTCCCCCTTCCATACCTGCACACATTTTGGAGAACCCCATTACTGTTGCTACATACCCATGAAACAACCATAACAAAACAGTATGTGTGCGTTTGT
Source organism: Camellia granthamiana (assembly GCA_036172215.1). Taxonomy (NCBI): domain Eukaryota; kingdom Viridiplantae; phylum Streptophyta; class Magnoliopsida; order Ericales; family Theaceae; genus Camellia; species Camellia granthamiana. The sequence goes on along the minus strand of JAXFYN010000289.1, from coordinate 59,935 downwards.
TGGATTAAACACATAGTGCATGAAAATAAAAAATGTCCCAACGACCCATCGCAGGCATTGATATAACCAGCACACCCAACCCATAGACAGATCACAGGAAACTAAAATAAACCTGTAAAAAACAACACACCTTTTCCCAGGAGCTTGAACACAACAGTGCCACCACAAGAATCCACCAACTTGAAATGTCCAATTATAGTGCGAAGCGCAGCAGTGCTCACCCTATTCTGCCTCCATGACAACAATGGTGGAATCAATGTAGATGAAAAAAAACAATGGATATGAAACCGAAATGGTGGCCAACAACAATAAAGAATCAGAAACAATGTCAATCAAATACATAACAATGAAATAAATTGTTAATCAGTAAGAACGGAAATTCCCGTATTCTGAGAGATCGCACAAATGGTGCACAAAATGTTAATCAATAAAAATCATCCCCACTAAAAACGTGGAATGGAGAAAATCAGTGGTAATGCATCATAAAATGGTGGACAACACCGACCATGCATCAGAAAACAGTGTTACTCAAAGACATAACAACGAGCCAAATGTTAATCAATAAACACAGATTAACCATTTGCATTCACATCGGAAAAAATGGTGAAAACGATGGTAATCAATAGCAATCAGCCCCACGCAAACATTGTCAACAACAAACCGAAATGAAAACAAATCAAATGTTTAGAGAAATACACATAAACAGCGTATTGATGGGGAGAAATGGTGCTCACCGATTTGGGTGTCCCAATAACAGTGCCAACAGTGTTAATCAACAACCCATCCCCACAAGAAGTTGAACATTACGAAACCCAATTGAATTCACCATCAACCATTTAAGGAAAGATTCATCTAAAGGGTATTGATGTAAAAACGAAATGGATCAATCAAACCCACAAAATCAGGCTTTTAAATAGGATTAAATGGTGCATAAGAAAACATTTAGGACTAAATGATTCAACGTTTCAGCAAATAAGATTTATTGGTAAATTTTTCTTAAAATAATCTATTTCCAATGCAGACGCATAAAGATTTCATGGCTTTTTTTTTTTTTTTTTTTGTATTTTTCCTCTCCTCACGTCACACTCTCTGTCAACTCCCTCTTACACACACTCTCTTTCTCTTTCTCGCCTGACATACACACCTACATATGGGAAATTTTGCCCCAGGGGCAAAGCCATTTGGAGCTCCAAATAAAATTTGATTGGTTAAAACAATGCACCCCATCACTTTTGTTCTTCTTTTAGAAGACAGATGAACAAGTGTCCAATCATATGTGTAGAGAAATACTCCAAGACCACCCAATACCTTCTCCCTACATATACATCCACATTCCTACATACATACACATAGTCCTCTTTTGGGAAGTGGGTTATAATCCACTTCCCAGACTATAATTCACTTTCTATTCTCACAAAAATTTAATTATAATCAACTTTTAATCAATTTTTAACAAAAAAATTAATTATAACCATCTTTTAAAATAGTCCACAATATACGCATCACAAATCACAACCACACCCCATCTCATTTTTCATTAAAAAAATAGTATTATTTTACTTTATTGTATAAATACAATAATATATGATTTTTAAAATATAAATTTAATTTTTATAAAATTAATAAATTTTCGAAAGAAATTAATAAAATATTTAGAATGAGGCTAATATTTAACATATTTAATAAAAAATTAAATTAATAATTCAAAATTTATGGAAATCTATATAATAAAAATAATATTTTTAATCTGAGTTAATAAAAATAGTATATTTTTTTAAAACATGCTTTTTAAATAAAAAAAATATTATTCTTATTTGCTAAGAAAAAACATAGATACTAATAAAAATATTAACTCAAATTATACAGTTCAAAAAAAAATAATATTCAAACATACAAATATTTAAAAAATTTATTTTTGTTCGCAAAAAATTAATCGCATAGTATATTTCAACTTTATAAATAGTTAAAAAATAGTAAAAATTAATCACACAAAAAAAAAAGAATTCACATAATATATGTGAACTTAAAAAATATTTGAACAAAGTGCAAGTCCAATTTGGGTGAGGTAGTCTTTATGGAGTATAAGTTTAGTTTATGTTGGGTGCAAGTCGAATCTATTTGGAGTTGCGAGTCTAGTCTGTGTGGGATATAAGTCCAATTTGTAAATATATATTTGTATGGTTTGAATATATTTATTTTTTTATTTGTACGATTTGAATTAATATTTGTACTGATGGAATATTCTTTGTTATTATTTTTATTAATAATGGAATAATATTAAATCAAACCCCATATAATAAAAATAGTCAAAATATGAAATGTTTACAAATATTATTTTTTTGTAACTATTTTTATTAAACTAATTATTTCAACTTTTAAACTTCAACAAAATATTAGTTACAAAAATTAATTTTTATATTATTATATTATATTTCAACTTTAAAAGTAGTGACAAACATTTTATATTATTTATTAATATTTTTATAATATTAAATCAAATCAAACCCCATATAATAAAAATAGTTGAAATATAAAATGTTTACAAATATTAATTTTTGTAACTATTTTATTAAACTAATTATTTCAACTTTTAAATTTCAGCCAAAAATTAGTTACAAAAATTAATTTTTATATTTTATTTCAACTTTGAAAATAGTTACAAACATTTTATATTATTTATTAATATTTTATAATATTAAATCAAACCCCATACAACAAAAAATAATAATAAATAATATTACACCCGTACAAACATTAATTCGAATCGTACAAATAAAAAATACATATATTCAAAACATACAAATATTATTCATAGATTGGATTTACACTTGATACAGACTAGACTTGCACACCTACACAGATTCAACTTACACCCCTAGACAAACTGGACTTGCACCCTACATATATTACACTTGCAACCCACCCAAATTGGACTTGCACTCAAGCACAGATTGAACTTTCACCCTGATCAAATATTTTTAATGTTGAAATATATTATGTAAATTCTTCTTTTTTTGTGATTAGTGTTTGTTATTTTTTTAACTATTTATAAAGTTGAAATTTACTATGCAATTAATTTCTTAAAACTAATTTTTGTAACTATTTTTAAAGTTAAATATAAAATATTTGGTTGAATTTTTAAATTTGTCTTTTATTTTTTATAAAAAAAATTAAAAATAGTTTGGTAAAAAAAGAAAACATCATTGTCATTTTCATATTATTCTATCTTTTTTTAACCAAAATAAATTTTTTAATATTTGCTTGTTTTGTTTGAATAATATTTTTTATTCGAGTTAATATTTTTATTAGTGTCTATGTTTTCTCTTAGCAAATAAAAATAATATTTTTTATTTAAAAATACCATTAAAAAATATATTATTTTTATTAACTAAAACCATAATATTTGAGTAAATAATATTTTTTAAAATAAAAACGAGATGGGGGTGTGGATGTGATTTGTGATGTGTATGTATATTATGTGTATGCATGTATAAATGTGGAGAAGTTATTAGTTGATTTTGGAATATCATTGTGTAGTACCTCAATTTTATTGTGATTATTGAAAGAAGTGATATTTATAAATTTATATTAAGTAATTAAAAAATATATAAAAATATAACAAATTATGATTGGTATAAAATATGACACGTGACGTTCCAAGACCGATTAATAATTTTTCATATCTTAGTAATTATGATACGTAACGTCGTTTTGATATATTCGAATTGTTCGAACGAATCATGAATTTAGATGAGACAGAGAGAGTGTGGCTTAGAGTAGAAAAAAGACAAAAAAATATTATGTCTTGGCTATTATTTTTACACTGTTTTTTGGGTAGGTAATTATTTTTACACTTATCATGTAATTTTAAAATATTCCCCACTAATTTGTGATATCCTTTTTCCTGTTCGCTATGTTAAAATTTGTTGATTTCTTTCGCATGCAAAAACAAAGCAAAAAAAAAAATGAAATGACATGACATGTGATAATTGATAGGTCTCATCTAAAGTACTTGCAAAGGACTCCATGTTGTGTACAAGAATTAAAGCTCATTAGAATTAAGCTCTAAAATAAAATAAAAAAAAAAAAAAAAAAAAAAAACATAATTATCACAGTAGAACACATCCCTAATTAGAGTTTTTAAAGCTCTTTTATTAAAACTCTGAAACATTTTTGCAAGAATTAATTAAAAGTGATGATATAAAGTTCTAATAGTAGAACTCTAAAGAGAGTTATACTTATGTAGAAAGGGAAAAAAAATAAAAAATAAAAAAACAAAGAGTTAGCACAAAATATCACATCACATCACAATGAGACCAATCACAATTAGTGCTCCTTAGAATTTCTTTTTTAAAACTCTCGATTATTTTTGTTAATTAAAATAATATGTACTTTCAAAAAAGTTTTGAAACATTCAACATTAAGGGCTCATTTGACAATTTATTATTTTAGTTTAAAAGTTAAAAAATTATTTAAAAAAATTAAAAAGCCAACAATTATATTAAAAAGTCAAAGATTTATTTTTTTTTTCTACTTTTTTCACACCTTTTTATAAAAAAATTAAAAAGTCATTTTTAACATACTAATTTTTTTACCTCACGTTTTAACTAAAAAATTAAAAAGTTATTAAAACAATATGTTTTCAAACAAGGCCTAAGGTCTCATTTACATAAATTATTTTAGTTTGATTTTTAATTTTTTTTAACTATTTTAATTTGACTAAATTTTTTTTATTTGTAATCAACTTTTGACTTTCTTTATAGTTGATTTGATAATTATAAGAGAAAAAAGTAAAATAAATATGATTTTAATGTAACATTTTTTTTATTGACTAAATTAGTTTATTTTGTCTATTTAGCTCCAATCCATATACCAAATGGGATCTATGGCTCATTTTGGCAACATATTAAAGCCAGCTTCTTGACTTTTTAACTCTTTTTAGTCAAAAAAGTCAGCTTTTTTATCCAAAACAAACCAATTTTTTGCCAAAAAATTCAAAAAGTCAATTTTTTACCAACTTTCCAAAGCACTCCTAAGTAGTGGGTTGAGTTTTGTTTTTTTTAAACTTTTTGTTTTTTAATTATTTTTAGAAATTTAAAAATCTAATACTTTTAAAATAGGTCTTGTTTGAGAACAGACTGTTTTATTATTTTAGTAATTTTTTAGTTTCTTACGAAAAGATGTGCAGAAAAATAGATAGAGTAATATGATAATTTATAATATTTTTTGACTATTTAACTAAAATATATAATTGATAAACGAGACTTAAGTGAAAAAATTGATGTAATATATATATATATATATTTTTAAGAGATGATAAACAGTTTAGTAACTTTTTAATTTTTTTTTTTTTTTTTTTTTTTTTTTTGAATGTTTCCAAACAGACTCATTTGACTTCATTGACATTAGAGGTTGATATGAAGTTGATAAAATAATAGGTGAATTTTATCATATACACCATTTATTATATGTACTTTTAGTTATTCTATTTTTTTTAATTATTTTTAATTTTCTTCTTTAGTTATGGCATTATTTTGGTTTCGTTTGTGTGACACTCCGAATATTTAATTAACACCACATTACTACCAAAAAAATAAAATAAAATAAATAAGAATAATAATATATATATATTTAATAATATATCCAATTACATAACTATACATGCGAAGATGTAATCTAATTAGTCATTAATTAATATATTGATTAGGGTCAAATTAACACGATTATGAAATTATGATAATGATTGGGCCAAATAGGAAATATAATGAATAGTGTGCAAATGGGCTGCAAACCTGAAAAATGGGCCACCTGTTAAGCCTAAGGAATAGAGGAAGTGCATCATCAAGTAGGGTGCTGATTATGGGGCGAGTCACCGTCAAAAGCTTAGGTATAAAAGTGGTGAATTGGTTGCCAACGAAACCAAAAATCAAAAGAAGAAAGGGTAAGGAAAAGAGGTCTCGAAAAGCTGGCGTAAATAGGAAGGAAATAATATAAATCGATATTAAAGTGAGTTATATTATATCTTGAGTCATTATAATACATTTTATATATGTTTTAAGTTACTGAGAGGGAGATTTATAGTCTGGCTTTGGGCCGTGGAAGAAGCCGGATAGGATGGGGCCGAGCAAGTTTGGGTCGAGCTAACTTGGGCTTACCCGGAGCTGATCTCGCTCGGTCGTGGCCCAGGCCTGAGGACGAGGTCTCATGTTTGGACCGAGCTTTCCCAGATTTGGACTTGCTCGGTTGAGGCCCGTCCCCGAAGTCTACCTTTGCCGAGATGAGCTTCTGCTACCCAAGTTTTGTGGGAGCACGATTAGCTTGGTTATGTCGGAATGCTACCGAACTCGGCTGTATGGAGCTCGGCGAGAGAAGCATTCACGCACATTGCGCGGCGCGGTCGTGGAATGCCGAGGTAATTCCGCCGGGCTACCGAGTTCCCGCTAACGTTGTCTGACAGTTTGGTTGGGAGGTGATTGCTGGATTTGTGCTGACGGATGGGAAAGCAGCACCACGTGTCGAGAGACTAATGGGAGTAGATTTGGGCGCCAAAAAGTATATAAGCATGACTGCGACCCCCATGCTCAAGATGGAACATAATTTGGTGAGATAAACCTATACACTCAAGTCTCTCCTCTCCTCTCTCTCTCTCTATCTCTGAGTGTGTGCTAACTTGACCGTCGGAGGGGTTTTCCAGCCACACACCGTCGGGTAGCTCACCGTCATTGTGTTCGCAGGTCGATCGGACAGACAAGGAGCTTGGTAGAAAGGAGTACGGGCTCTGCGGAATATTTGCTCCCCGTACAATTGGCACCGTCTGTGGGAACTTGATAGACAAAACCTCGTCTTCCAAGCTCATCTGATCGCCTTCCATGGCGAACAACGACGAGATACTGTTGTCCGCCATCGACGGAGTTACCCCGGAGTCAGCCAGACGGAGAGACGGACTCCCCGCCATTCCACCCGTGGCAGACCTAGAGACTTCCCCAGGAGGACATTCAAGAGACGCACGGGATAAGCGCGGAAGGAGTTTTGGCTACTCTCGGAGCCCAGACGGGCACCGGCGGCGGAGAGAATCACACGCCAGACGTCTGGAGCACAAGTTGAGGGACCAAGACGCCGTCATCTGAAGAATGGCGGCAGAGATGGAAGATCTCAAGCGTCATGTCAAAGGGAAGGGTGTCGCTGGAGTGAGAGACCACAGTGAGCGCACCCAACCACGCCGTTCAGGCAGTCAGAGCTAGCGGCACACTCCCCTCCCTTTCTATTACCAGAAGTTTTAGGGTTTGAGATTCTGATGCGCCTGTAGAGAAGTCAAGCGCGCAAGACAGTACCTATCAACCCTCGCGTCTGGCGACGACGTCAAGGTATTCCTACTCTCCGCGCGCTCCGAGGACTTACGGGCAGTCTTGAAGGAGCAGGCTCGCCAGCGAGAGACTCAGAGGGTGCCGGCGCTCCAGCGGTTATCTTACGGGGGTCATGCTAGTAAAGAGGTCATAATGCCACCACCCTGCCCAGCTGTGCCCCTCCTTCTAGACACAGATTTGGTGAGCCTGAGCGCCACTCCCTTCCCCCTGGAGATAGAAACAACACCGCTCCCCGCAGGCTTTCACCAGCCCAAGTTTACGCTCTACGACGGGAAAACCGATCCGTACATGCATGTAAGCCACTTCCGACAGGTCATGGCCAGACATAGGCAGAATGACGCTCTTATGTGCCTAATCTTCCCGTCGAGTTGCGAGCTGGGCTTGAAATGGTTTGAGAGGCTGCCAGAGGGAAGCATCAAAAAGTGGCAGCAGTTGGCTGAAGCCTTTGTGACTCGTTTCAAGACCAACACAAAAACGCCAAAGGAGGTGGACCACATTCTCAGTGTCAAAATGGAGCCAAGCGACACACTCAAAGCATACAACTCCAGATACTGGGAAACCTTCAATGAGATTTTAGATTGCCCGATCAACCTGGCAATCACCTAATATAAGCACGGTCTCCCGGTCAGACATAGATTGCGGGACTCGCTTACCATGAGCCAGCCGACATCTATGGGCCAACTAATGCAGTGCATCAACGAGCACATCCGAGTAGAGGATGATGCGGCGGCTGCCACCGCGAAGACAACTCCGGTGGTAACAAACAAGAGGTCGGCTGGCAAGGTACACGCGGTCGGACAGGAAACTAACCGATCAATTGATCGCGCCGAGGAATCTGACCGAGGGTCAAATCGTCGAAACCAGGGAAGGGGTCGTCGGAATGACCGAGATGAATATCCCCGCGATGACGTAGCTGATGCTAACAAAAGGTTGAAAGCTCGGACATGCATCACCACGGTCTTTAAGATTCTCATCTATTGCATACTTAGTGAAATCCGTGACGAGGATTACGTCCGGTTTCCTGCTAAGTTAGGCGACGCACAAAAGGGTTTCAATCCGCGGTACCACTGCACATATCACTGGGAGCGAGGACACCGGACAAAGGACTGTTTGCCTCTGAAGCAACACTTGGAGGAGTTAGTCGCAGCCGGACACATGGATCTTTACATTAACGGGGGTGTTAAGGCCGCACATCCCACCCCGGCTGATCAGCATGGACCGGATAACTTGGAGGCGTCCCCTCAGGGAGTGGTTAATGTGATCCACAGCATAGTGGAGCCGGCGCATGTATGCGAGCTCCGAGGGATAATTAAAAAGGCAGAACACATGAGGGAAGTGTTGTCGGTTCAGTCCGCAATCAAAAAGGGCAAGACTGAGGAGAAAGACGTGATTAGTTTCTCCACGAGGGACCTAGAGCGCATTCAAACGCCACACAATGACGCCTTAGTGGTTACACTCCGCGTCAAAGAATTCGATGTCAAGCGCATCTTGATCGACCAGGGAAGCTCGGACGAGATCATGTACTACGACGCATTCAAATAACTCAAACTCCGAGATACAGACTTGGCTCCGACAACTTCTCCACTGGTTGGTTTCAACTCGCAACCGGAGTGGCCTTTGGGAAAGATAATTTTACCGGTCAAAGCCGAATCCGTGGTCAAGTAGGTGGAGTTCTGGGTATTGCAGGTGCCATCTACGTACAATCTAATCCTCGGTAGGGGATGGCTTCACGCTATGCAGGCTGTGGCGTCAACCTACCACCAGGTTATCAGATTCCCCTCGGCTATGGGGGAAATTGAGGAAGTTTGGGGTGATCAAGTCATGTCGAAACAATGCTTCGTAGCAGTGAACGGGAGCCGAACTGCCAAAGGTTTCGTTCAAATGATTGAAGGATCGGAAGACCGTGAAGTCCTTGAAGATGTGGGTGCCAAGGCTGAGGACAAAGCTGTTGAGGAGTTGGTAGAAGTGTAGATTGACACTGAAAGCCCGAACAAGTTCTTCTTGCTCGGCTCAAGCCTTACCGCCCAAGAAAGGACCAAGATGGTAGAATTCTTGATGGCAAATATCGAAGTCTTCGCATGGTCGCCCTATGACATGCCTGGCACCGACTCGAGCTTTATTTGTCATCACCTCAATGTTTTCCCTGGTGCAAGGCCGGTCATTCAGAGAACTAGGAGATCGGCACTGCACTACGCCGAGGTAGTCGCAGAGGAGGTAAAGAACTTGCTTGAAACTCGGGCTATTCAGGAAGTGTACTACCCTCGGTGGATTTCAAACACGGTCGTAGTGCCCAAGAAGAATGGGAAGTGGCGAGTTTGCGTCGACTACAAGACCGTCAATCGAGCATGCCCTAAAGATAGCTTTCCCCTGCCCAAAATAGACCAGTTAGTGGATCTAACGGCCGGACATAACAGGCTCAGTTTCTTGGATGCCTACCGCGGCTATCATCAGATTGCCATGCATGGCCCCGACCGTGAGATCACCTCTTTCACTACTCCAAGGGGACTCTTCTGCTACCGAGTCATGCCTTTTGGTTTGAAGAACGCCGGGGCAACTTTCCAAAGAATGGTGAACAAAATGTTTGCTTCTCTGCTAGGCCAGACGATGGAGGCTTATATCGATAACATGGTGGTTAAAAGCCGACATCAAGCAGACTACTTGTCCGACCTAGCCGAGATGTTTGCTATCCTCAAACAGCACAAGTTACTCCTGAATGCGTCTAAATGTGCCTTTGGCATGGGATCCGAAAAAATTTTGGGTTTCCTAGTCACAAACTGAGGCATCGAGGCAGACCCCACACAGATCAGAGCCGTACAGGAATTGAAGCAACCCAACTCGGCTAAAGACGTGCAGCATCTGGCCGGGATGGCCGCCGCGCTTAACCGATTCATAAGCCGGTCATCAGATCGCTGCCGCCCTTTCTTTCGAGCCTTGAAATCCAAGTTTTCGTGAGACGAGGAGTGTGACCGGGCTCTGGCCGAACTCAAAGAGTATTTGTCTTTTGCACCACTATTGGTAACGCCGAAGCCCGGCGAAGAACTCTACCTTTATCTGGCCGTGTCCCAGCATGCAGTTAGCGCAGTGCTTGTCTGGTCAGCAAGTATCCAGCATTTACCCATCTTCTACGTGAGCAAAACCTTGCTACCAGCAGAGTCGAGATACTTGCCGCTGGAAAAACTTGCCTTAGCATTGATGATGACCTCTAGGAAATTGGCACACTATTTTCATGCTCACACAATCATCATTTTGACCGAGTTTTCCCCTCAAAGCCTTGTTTGAACGGGCGGACTTCTCCGGTCGAATTCTAAAGTGGGCAGTCGAGTTGGGACAATTCGACGTTAAGTTTCAACCCCGAACGGCCATAAAAGCTCAAGCATTGGCAGATTTTGTTGCCGAGTTCTCGCCCGGGATTCACCAAGTATGTCCGGTGGACCTCACCACGGTAGTTGAGGAGGCCAACGAAGATTCCACCGAAATTGTACAGTAGGGCGGTGTTGGCGACACGGAACTTGCGCGCCCCGCCATAGAATCTCCAGCAGGCATGTCACCGTAGCCCGGCGATGCGACGACGAACTTGGGCATAACAAACCAACCTGTTGGGTCCAGTGCCGCGTCGCCGAGGGGGGAGGAAGTGGAACCAATTAGCATTGAACCTAAAGCCAAACAGCCGAGCGACCGTGATCCCATCAACCTTCAAGCCTCCCAGGACCCCTCAAAATGTTGGAAGCTTTTTGTTGGCGAAATGTGGAAAATTTTTGTAGATGGGGCCTCGAATCGTCACGGTGCTGGGCTAGGCATAGTCTTGGTCTCGCCAGATGGTCTGACCATTGAGCATTCTATCACCCTTGCATTCTCTGCATCAAACAACGAGGCCGAGTATGAGGCGCTATTGGCCGGACTTAAGAGCGCACTCCAGGTGCGCGCGTCTGAGCTCATGGTCTACAGCAATTCCCAACTGGTTGTCAACCAAGTGTCTGGGGTTTACGAAGCTAAGGATGACAGAATGGCAAAATACCAAGCTCTGGTAAGGGACCACATCAAGCGATTCCAGGCGATCAGGGTCCAACAAATTGGACGGGAAGACAACGGCCACGCAGATGAGTTAGCCAGTCTGGCCTCCATGGTCGACCGAACCTCTTCCAGTCCTCTCCTGATTAAGTATCTTCCAAGGCCTAGTATAGAGGAACCGGAGTAGACAGAAATACTCTGTACCGAGCTTGGCCTTTCTTGGATGGACCCTATTATCCTCGTCCTGAAAGAGCAGACACTTCCGGCTGATAAAAAGGAAGCGCATAAAGTCCGGGTGAAGTTAGAGCGGTTTTGGCTCTCTCCATCTGGTGCTTTATACAAGAAGTCTTTTACCAGTCCTTATCTCAAGTGTGTACACCCAAACTGCGTGGAAGCTTTCCTGTACGAAATTCACGAAGGCATATGCGGCAGTCACATAGGAGGTAGATCTTTGGCCTACCGCGCTATCTCGTAGGGATATTGGTGGTCGTGCATACAAGCAGACGCTCAGAAATATGTTCGCAAATGTGAGAAGTGCCAGAAGTTCGCCCACCAAATTCACCAACCGGCCAGAGAACTCCTTCCCCTCACAAGCCCTTGGCCTTTCGCGATGTGGAGACTAGACATAGTGGGACCACTCCCAATGGCACCAGGCAATCGAAAGTTCTTCATTGCCGCTACGGATTACTTCACCAAGTGGGTTGAAGCTAAGCCCCTAGCAAATATCAAGGAGAAGGATGTCAAACGATTTGTCTGGCAGAATGTGGTAACGTGGTTTGGCGTCCCCAAGATTCTGATCTCTGATAATGGCACCCAATTTGACGGCCGCTTATTCAGAGGATTTTGTGAAGAATTGAAGATTGAATTCTACAACTCTACCCCGGCTTACCCGCAGTCCAACGGCCAAGCCGAAGCATCAAATAAGACCATTCTTGACAGGTTGAAGAAAAGGCTTGAGAAGGCCAAGGGAAAATGGGCCGAGGAACTCCCAAGTGTCCTTTGGGCATACCGGACAACCCCGAGGCGCTCTACCGGGAAAACTCCTTTTGCCCTGGCGTACGGCATGGAGGCGGTCATCCCATTGAAAATTGGCATGCCCACCATCCGTAGTGAAAATTTTGAACCCGAGCTGAATTCTGAAGCAGTCGCCCTAGAATTGGACCTTGCTGAAGAGCGCTACGAAAAAGCTTTGATTCACGTGGCTGCATACCAACAAGAATTGTCCAGGAAGTACAACAAAGCCGTGCACCCCAGACCGTTTAAAGTTGGCGACTGGGTTTTAAGAAAGGTTATAGGCAACACCCTGGTGCCAGGCGAAGGCAAGCTAGGGGCAAACTGGGAAGGACCCTACAGGATAACCGGTCCGACGGGCAAGGGACATACCACTTGGAGGATTTGGACGACAAAGGCATATCCCGGCCATGGAATGCAGCCAACCTCAAACTGTACTATTTTTAGTTTTCATAGTTTTTATGTTCTTCTTTTGAGCAAAGACTTGTTTGCCTTACATTTTAGAATGTAATACTCTTTTTGTCAATATAATAGAAGTGACTTACCTTTGTTGAAGCATTCTGTTGTTTTCGATGCTTATTTTGTGATTTTAACCGAGATAATTTACTCTGGTTGAAATCGAGATGTTTTACTCTGGTTGGTTGAGTTGATGATTTACTCAACTTTTAGATTCCAACCGAGATGTTTTACTCCGGTTGATTGAGTTGATGACTTGCTCAACTTTGATATTGAAACCAAGATGTTTTACTCTGGTTGGTTGAGTTGATGATTTACTCAACTTTTAGATTCTAACCGAGATGTTTTACTCCAGTTGATTGAGTTGATGATTTACTCAACTTTTAGATTCCAACCGAGATGTTTTACTTCGGTTGATTGAGTTGATGATTTACTCAACTTTTAGATTTCAACCGAGATGTTTTGTTCCGGTTGAATAAGTTGATGTTTTACTCAACTTTGTGATTGCAACCGAGATGTCTTACTCCGGTTGAATAAGTTGATAATTTGGTCAAGGGCGATATGATGGTTTGTTTAGCCGAGGTGGTTTGCCCGGCTGAAGTTGTTTAGCTTAAACACAGTGCAAACACTTGACGAAAATAGAACTTTTCATTGATAAGGAATAGCATTACAAAAGGTGGGGCAGGTAGCCCGGTTACATTCTCAAACAAAAAAGAAAGGAAGACAAAAAACTACACCAAGGGAGAAAGGTCTGTGAACTCATCCCTGGTAGTAGTTGCCTCCAGGTCGACCGTAGCAGTGGTTTCTTGAACGCCGGCCTCGCCCTCGCCAATCTGCTTTGTGCGGTTATTTCCCTTGGCATTTTCCTCGTCATCGTCCGCGTCTTCCTCCTCGGCCTCGGCCTGTAATGCGCTGAAGACATTGTTGGCGTATGGCACCAAGTACGTCGGCAAGAAAACAGCTAGGGGAGAGGCAAACACGTCGGTTCCAGATCCTTGGCCGAGCTGTTCGCAAGCAGCCTTCCAGCCAGCCTTGAAGAAAATGTCTTGGGTGGCATGGACTTGCTTCGTGTAGTTTTCCTCGGCCTCCTTAAAACCGGCGTTGTTGGCATCCTCTAGCTCCTTCTTCTTTGACTGGTTCAACGCCTCCAGCTCAGCCCGGAGAGCGTCCCTTTCTTGCTCAGCGGCTCCAAGCTGGCCGAGCAATCTGGAGTTGTCGGAGTTTACAATCTCCAAAGAAGCCTTTAATCGCCCCAACTCGGTCTGAAGATGCTCAACCAGGCTGGCAGCGTCGGTTGCCTTCTGCCGGAGTCTGTGAATGCGCTCCATGACCAAGTGTTGTTTCTGGATGGCCTGCAAGAAGAAAGTTTGATTAGAAAGGAAACCGAGCAAACACTTAGGAAATTTGAGCCAAAAGTTAGAGATTCTTACCCGGGTCATAGACTTGACCGAGGATTTCACTAACCGGGTGTCCGGCATGTGGTCGTTGCCGACCACGTCGCTCGGCAGGAGCAAGGCTTTGGTTAGGTCAAAGGCGAGTAGATGTTCCTTGTCGCCTTTGACCGAGGCAGTCTCCGGGATCTCCTTACCCCGGTGCTTGAGTTGTGGCTTCCATGGAGGTGTTGGGTCAGTTGTCACCACTGGTTGCTCGGTGTTCAACTCCGCAACTAGCTCAGCAGGGGGGTCGGCGGTACGTGGTCTTTTCCCAGCCCGGCGGCTTTCTTTGCTTGCTTGCCCGGCAGCAGGAGATACCAGTGCGACCACGGTCCTGCTTGATTGACCGGCAGTGGCTGTGCGGGATGGGATGCTCGGTAGCTCGGTGGAGGTAGCAGTGAAGAGGTTCTTGATGCGGCTTCTTTTTGCCATCTCTTCTACCTCGGTCAACCGAATGAGTGGCATGTCCGGCAATGTGGGATCGGGAGGTGGAGATGGTGCACGAAGAAAGTCGGTAACCTTACTCCGGCGTGGAGCTGAGTATCTGTAGGTCGGTACGTAACCGATGAGTGTGTGGCAATCCCGATTGCGGTAGCGGAGCACGGTTCTGATGGTTGCTTCGCTGGGATAATGGTAATTGGCTTGCAAAGCTTCGATTGCTGCAAAGAAAAGAAAAAAAATATCAAGTACAAAATATAGAAGGAATGTAATTTGACTGAGCAGTTAGCACGACTTACATGTTGAACCGAAATCCTTGCTGATATACCAGCCCGGCACGTCGGTTGTTTCATAATTGCCGAACACCCAGAAAAAGTCATTATCATGTAAGTTCTTGTCTGGGGTACCGGTCACTATTTTCTTCTTGCCCGGTCTGATCTTTAAGTAGTAGGCGAGGTCATCGCCTGTATGCCCTAGGGTATACTGGCGAAGTATCTCGGCCAGTCCTAGGTTGGTACCTAGCCGGTTGTTGAGCTCGGCAATTCCGTTTATTATGCAGTAGGTGGTGATTGATACCTGGATTGGAGCTAGCCTAGTGCGCCGCAAGAATTCGCACATCAGCGGGTTAACCGGGAAGCGAAGGCCACCTTCTATGATGGAAAGCACGGTGAAGGGGCATTGGTCTAATCTGCCCCAAGGGGTCATGTCCTCGGCACCGAGCTCTAGGTGAACGTCGTCCGGGATACCATATTCTTCCCGGAACGCAGCTAAAGCGACCGGCGTGTCGACCAGGAAGCCGTAGCGCCCCATGTGTAACCGGCTAGTTTTAGCGCGGCTGAGGTAGTTTGGCACAAACTCTGGTTTGGTGGCTGCTCGGTCTTTGAGAGCCTCGGTGTTGGTGCGTGGTCCCCTTGGACTCTGCAGGAAAAGGAGGGTAAGTGTAAGTGGGAGCGCAGTCGCGCAAAACGAGCTTGACTTTAGCTCGGTCTGTTGGAGTGCCAGACCACCTCGGTCGTAGAGGTAAATCTAGAAGCTCGGCCACTCAAGCGGACCAGATGTTAGCCCGGTCGAGTGGTCAAGTCCTCTACCTACCTCGATTCCTGCAAGAGTCTTTTTTGCAAACACGCAATTTGCTCGGTTTAGATGTTTTTTGGGATCAAAAGAAGACCTGGAGCCCAGTCCGCCCCAGATCTTCATGTGTTCATCACTGAAGCTGAAGAATAGCAAAGAGAGCAAGGGGCATTAGAGGTTTTTGGGGGGGGCTATATCCTAAAGCCTATGATTTTTGTGCCTTAAGAACGTGAAATGCCAAATGGAAATACAATGACGAGTCTCGAAGAGCTTACCAGTTTAGAGGCAGAAGCTGCTTCTTCGAACACGAGTGTAGGAGAGAGCAAGAATGGAGCATGATGAGGACACTGCAGCTCGAGGACGTCTGGAATGAAGGAGAGTCAGTAAGAAGAAAATGAAGGGGGAGTTGGCATGTTTATAAGAGTGAAAAGGCCGCCCAAATTTGAATATGAAGGGACAGCTGGGTTGGCTGCTTGAGGGCCAATAAATGATTAACGCGTGTCCCAACCGACGGCGGCGTCAGAGTTGAAGAGACAGGGAGGCGAGTCGAGGCGTCAGCGAGCAAATTGATAAAACCGAGCTCAAGATTTAGCACGTTTGAGGTTTTGCAAGTTAAGGACCGAGGAAGAATCTACCCCGGTCGGATCATGTAATCCCAGTCACGCTTTTGCGGACGGAATTAAGGGGCAATTGAGAGGGAGATTTATAGTCTGGCTTTGGGCCGTAGAAGAAGCCGGATAGGATGGGGCCGAGCAAGTTTGGGTCGAGCTAACTTGGGCTTACCCGGAGCTGATCTCACTCGGTCGTGACGAGGTCTCATGTTTGGACCGAGCTTCCCCAGATTTGGACTTGCTCGGTCGAGGCCCGTCCCCGAAGCCTACCTTTGCCGATATGAGCTTCTGCTACCCAGGTTTTGTGGAGTACGATTAGCTCGGTTTATGCCGGAATGCTACCGAACTCAACTGTATGGAGCTCGGCGAGAGGAGCATTCACGCACGTTGCGCGGCGCGATCGTAGAATGCCGAGGTAATTCCGCCGGGCTGTCGAGTTCCCGCAAACGTTGTCTGACAGTTTGGTTGGGAAGTGATTGCTGGATTTGTGCTGACGGATGAGAAAGCAGCACCCACGTGTCGAGAGACTAATGGGAGTAGATTTTGGGCGCAGAAAGTATATAAGCATGACTGCGCCCCCCATGCTCAAGATGGAACATAATTTGGTGAGATAAATCTATACACTCAAGTCTCTCCTCTCTCTCTCTCTCTCTCTCTCTCTATCTCTGAGTGTGTGCTAACTTAACCGTCGAAGGGGTTTTCCGGCCACACATCACTGGGTAGCTCACCGCCGTTGTGTTCGCAGGTCGATCGGACAGACAAGGAGCTTGGTAGAAAGGAGTATGGGCTCTGCGGAATATTTGCTCCCCGTGCAGTTACCATAGTTTATTTTATGCAATTCATGTTCTATAAATTATATTAATGTTTCAATTACGTTAATTATTTTCTAAACTCTATTTACTTAAATTGAAACTCATGGATATGATTGTTTAAATTTTAGAAGTTATTTGACAATTATTATATAAATTTTATTTTTGTAAGTACTACCACAGGAGTCTCATATTTTGGGGGACTTAAATAACCTTTGGCCTCTGATTGGTTACTTTGTAGCATTCTGTTGTCATGGATCCATTGGTCTCCGTTCTGATTGTCACTCCAGTAACCTTTGTTATGCTCTGTTCTATACTGTGCTAATGGTTATTTGTTTACATAACTTTTGGATTTCAGTTTCTGGCACTTAAATAATTTATTTACTCAAATTACGTTGGTATAATGTTTTAGCTTAAATAACTATCCATGGTTATTTTGAGCCCTATCCTCTTGGCATAATATCTCTCACTCTGTTGTGTGCTTATAGTTGTTACCCCTTTCAGGTAATGAAATATAAAGAAGGATTGTAACCTCGTGTATTGGGACTAGCACGGAATTTGATGCAGATTTTTTTTTCTCTCTTTTTTTATAATTGTCTGTCACCGAATAATAATAAAAAATAAAAAATAAAACAACCCAATGGATGTATTTCCTTTTATTAAAATTGTAAAATAAGTATGAAGTTAATTATCTATTTAATTGTTTTCTTAGTTTCATTCCGCCTCCGCCTGCACTACTTAGTTTGTTAAAATCAGAATTATAATTAGACAGTTAGGATTCCAGCCCTAAGCAATCAGGGTTGGATCTAATTATTTTCTTACTTTCATTCCGTCTAGACCTGTGCCACTTAATTTGTTAAAATTAGAATTAATTAACAAGTTATGATTCTAGCCCTAAGCAACCAGGGTTGGGTTGTGATAGTCTGGCTATGCGGGTTGGGTTGGATTGGGACTAAATTAATCACTAAAAGATAAAATAAGCTAAAAGTTAATAAGACAAAATATCACATCTAAATTATAATTATTTCATTTTTTTCTCTGACAAAAGTCAAAAAAATCAATCTAAATGAACATTTTTTTCCTAAGCTAAAAAAATTCCAACTCCAAAAAGTCAATTAAAAAAGTTTTTGCTAAACGACAACTTTGAGATTTTTTATCATACCTCATGTAATGTTTGGTTATGACTTATT
Source organism: Camellia granthamiana (assembly GCA_036172215.1). Lineage (NCBI taxonomy): Eukaryota > Viridiplantae > Streptophyta > Magnoliopsida > Ericales > Theaceae > Camellia > Camellia granthamiana. The sequence goes on along the minus strand of JAXFYN010000289.1, from coordinate 41,544 downwards.
TATTTATTTATTTAGTTATGACTAAAAAAATATAAAATTATGCCATTTTTTCTTTAATTATAAGGTGCATATACCATAATCTTTTCCTAAATAATATTGTGTATAAGAACATATCTAGAAACCCAGATAAACAATTCAGAAAACTAATCAGAATTTGTAATCAATGACCAATATTCATTCATGATCTGGTCTCACAACAAAGGAAAATGCCATTGCATATATGCATCCTATTACAAAATATATAATTTTATCACAAACTTTCGTAACATGAATTACAAAATACATAATCTCGTCATAAATTGACATAACAAAAAATATTGTAACCAAACCACAAACTTTTGCACTATCATATTACAAAATTTTAGATATTTTGTTATATTAATTTGTGGCAATATTACATATTTTGTAATTTTAATATCACAAAATTTTATAATAAAATTATACATTTTTATAGTAGGGTGCATATAATATGCATCTGTAATGCTGTATTTGGTAAGGGAATTTAGGGAGAGATTTGGAAAGAAAAAGATAAAAGGTGTGTAAAATTAAGTGAAATGTAAGTATATTTTATTCACATTTTACCTACCTTTTACTTTTTCTTTTTCTAAATCTCTTCTCAAATCCTCCAATCAAACATAACATAAAAAAATGCACACCATAACATTTCACCCCACGACAAAATAAGTTAAAAATCCACTATTGATTTAAAATTTTGAGTAAATTATCTCTTTATTCTAAAATTGAAGGTGACTATGAGTCTGTGACATACTTCAATGTGTCTCATTTGCTTTTCATATACAACAATCATATATATGATGAGCAAAATTTGTGTGTTGGGCTGCAGCTTACGAAGGGGACTTTTCTATCTGGACAGATTGGGCCAGGCATGGGGCAAAATTTGTTTGGGTTCTTTTTTTTTTTTTTTTTGGTGAGCCCATAAATTTCTGTTTAGCCACAATGCAGCAGACCATTTATAGTCGATTTTCTCATGTTGATTGATCATGTGATCCTCATGTGACTCGATATAAAGGTTAGTTTTGAGCTGTCTCCGCCGAGAGTAATTGATGAGTCACTGCTATGGGGAATAGTAGTTTGATGACTAGCTGAGTTAGAGATTGGGAGATGAGCGGGAGGATAGCTACTAGTTTCTAGTTGCTTCTTGCCTTCATGTGACCCATCCTAATTGATCATATTGCCACGACTAACATGGAGTGAAGGGCACACTGATTGATCGTATTGCCATGCCTGACATGGAGTGAAAGGCACACTACCGTGGGAATTGAGGCTTGTAATCTACCAAGGTAAGGTCTGGGGGATGTGATGATTACTCTCATGCGATTTTCTGGCTATGTATTGGTTTGTTGCTGTGGGGCTACCGATTTTTCGCTACAACTCCCAAGACCATTGATTATGGTTACTGCCCGTGCTAGCTTCACGTGACTCTGTCGGGATTTATCGTGGGGTAGATTTTTTCCTCCGTCGCGGCTTTGGTTTGTGGCTAGGATGTCACGGCTGTGAGGAGTGGGATGCTTATCCGATTCCATGTGTTTATCTGCAGTAGAGACTGGGGGCATGTGGGGTTGGTTATCCTTTTTTATTAGGCTTGTGGGTTGTTGCTTTGTGAGTATGTCTGTTGTGTTTTAAAAGCTTTGTGGTGTTTATTTGTATCTTTGCCCATGTATCACCCCAAGTTCACATCTATTATCTCTGATAGTAGAGGTTACTTGGGGAAAAAAGGATACATGGGCAAAGTTAGGTTATTTTGTTTTCTATTGTTCTCCCGCTTTTGTGGAGTTGGGTTGTATTTCTCCCCCCTTTCTCAGGGGGGTGCAGTGATAGTTTTAGGTTGGTTTTGTAATCGTTTATTTCTTTGTTGTTGGGCGTGCCTGGGGTATACCCCTTGTAAACTTATAAATTTCATGCATGGTCATCATTTTTCAAAAACACTTTTCAGAAAATTCTACTTTCTTATTTTCCGTGTTTTTTTGTTTTTACTGAATTTTTTTAATATTTTGAGCAATTTTTTTAATTTTTAGACATACCTAACATAAATATACCTAAAAACTAAAAAAAATTTGAAAAAAACCTTTTAAAAATTCACTAAATACCAAAAATACAAAAAAAAATACGAGAATTCAGTACATTTTTTGTATTTTTATGTATTTATTAATTTTTAAAAATATTTTTCACAAATTTTTTACTTTTTAGATACATCTAAGTAAGGTGCATCTAAAAAAGTAAAAAAAAATATTTAAAAATTTAAAAATATTCACTAAAAACAAAAAAACACGAAAACCAAAAAACTCAGTTTTCAAAAAACTTAATTCAAAAAACTCAAACCAAACACACTAATTATCTTTATTTTATGACTTACTCACCCAAAAAAAAAATTAACATTAAAATATATATATATATATATGATGAGCTACTCACATTGTTTTGAACTTGTGGAATTAGGAGTTTGCACTTTTTATCTTGTTATTTTTATTTTATTTTTTTAGTTTTTGCCAAAAAAGAAAAAAGAAAAAAAGAGTATATATATCAAACTATTCCTTCCTTTCTCTCTATATAATTTTTTTTTTTTAAACTTAAAGTCAATGTTTTATATAGTAGTTCTAAAGTACCACGTGATTATACTCCCTCCTCAATTACCATTCATTATACTCTTTCATGTTCCTCAATCACTCAACACAAATAATTGATATCCTACCTTCTCCACCAATTGTACTACCATGGAGCACCATGTGACCGTACTCCTGAACTATCAAATAATCATTTTTTTGATGATTAAGTCTCGTCCAGATCAATTTACGCACAACTCAACTAATCCCAAAACCCACGCAAAGTATCCCTCCACGTGAATCGAGCAAAGTCGGTGAACATGCCCCAAATTAAACCTGAGACCTAGAGGAACACATCCATAAACCCCAAACTACACCTACTAAACCAATCCATTAAAATTTACAAGGGAGCTTTTTTGATAAATTCTCTTTCTAAAAGTTTTATTTCATCCAACCCATATTCTTTTTTACTATTCCATTAGGTCCTATTGGAGTTAAGAGAACCAAAACACCCTTAATCTCTCCTGCCCCCATTAATGTTGATTGTGATTACGTTTTGGTAGTTCCTATGATCATTTCTAATCCCCATATCTTCACTCCAAAAAGATGCATTAACTACACACCACTATTTAATGTTGATACATATCACACACAAAAAATTAAACATGGTTCTTTATTGATTGTCATTATGTTTTGGTAGTTCCCATGCATCCAAATGTTGACTATATGTGGTGACGTAAATATTCACATTAGATAACGTGAATGTAAATGTTCACATCAGATGACGTTGTGATAAAGGTGATGTTAAGGTTCACATCAGAATTGCATCAAATTACACAACCACACATCTCAACTTTCATTTGAATATAAACATAACTGTACGTGATGACGTGAATGTTCACATCAGATGACGTGAATGTGAATGTTCACATCAGATAACGTTGTGATAAAGGTGGTGTTAAGGTTCACATCAGCATTGTATCAAATTACACAACCACAAGCCTCAATTTTTATTTGAATATAAATATGAAATGTGAATATTCACATCAGATGACGTTGTGATAAAGGTGATGTTAAGGTTCACATCAGCATTGCATCAAATCACACAACCATAACCCTCAACTTGCATTTGAATATAAACATGACGTGAATATTCATAATAAAAAAGGGGCAATTACATTATGTGTTGTCAATTACATGATATTGATATTTAATGTTAATTATCATTACCAATAGTAATCACAATCACAAAAATGGGGAATATAATATATTATCATTACTTAAAAATAATAATGTTCACATGTTGTGAATGTTCACATTACTATATTAGATCAGAGAAAATTTTCCGAAAAGGTGTTGTGAATGTTCACATCAGATAAGAGAGAAATCTCAGGGCGTTGAAGCCATTAAAGAACTTTCTGGAAAGGTGTCCATTTTATAAGATTATCAAATTTTTTAATAGGAAAAAGGTTGAGACCCCCTTTTTTCTTGACCCCCACCACCCCCCAATGTATTGGGATTGGCCAGCTTTTTGCATTTTGTTTTTTGTTTTTTTTTTTTTTCTTCCTATCACTCATTGACATGTGCCTGTGGGGATTGTGGGGGTCAAGGAAAAAATGGGTCTCTATCAGTTCTGTTTTTAATAAGTTTGATGAAAAGGGAGTTTTTTTGGTTTAGGGTTTAGGGACATTAAATATCAACATTAAAGTTTGATGAAAATAGAGCTTTTTTGGTTTAGGGTTTAGAAATATTAAATATCAATATTAAATATCAACATTAAATATAAGGGCATAAGAGTCTAAGAAAATAGTGTAAATCAAGAAAAAAGACTTTATGGAATAAAAGTATACATACATAGGACTAAGTAGGTTAAAAAACTTCTTCATGAACTTCTTGGGTTAGAACACTTCTAAATGGGATTTATCAATAAAAATCCTTATTTACAATTACCATATATTATATGTATTAATTAATCTTGAAAAACATCAATTATATTGAATTCAAAAGGTCCGAATTTTGATGGGTACGATGGATGATATCAAGAAAATTAAAACTCAGGAATAAGCTATGGAAGATTTACCAGTTACAAGGCCTTGATCATATATATAACAGAGATTCTACTAAGCATACAAGGGTGTATTCCATACCTGCAAACTCAACTGTTTAGTCATTTTACAGTACCAAAAAAAAAAAACAAAAACAAAAACAAAAACAAAAACAAAAGATATCAAAAAAAACAGCAAAGAAATTTATTTACTTTTAAAATAAATCAAAAGTTGATGTACCACTGATAGAATAAGGTAAAATTATAAGAGTAAAAATGTCAAAACTACAAACATTAGAGTAAAGTACAAAATTATATATCACCAAAATAGCTCAATTTAAAATCAAAGTTTTACGCATAAAACGCAAAAAAATCCGACCCATTATCATCCTTTTTTATAGCTGAGAGAGACAGTGGTATTGAACTATTTATCTTTAGAGGGAAACAACGCTTCAGTGGTGCCAAAAAAAGATAATTACAAAATTATAAAAAAAAATTATACATTTTAAATTAAAATGTTATATTTTTTCGAACTTTCTCCCAGCTTCTTTTTTTTTTGTTACAAAAAAATCAGGCAGCACCCTTTACAGAGATCACCAGGGTGTCATGATGTCCATTCTGAGTTAGGAGATTATAACCTGAGAATTTCCCGACCACCTAAGACAAGCTCTGCTTAAGTTAGGACTCACCATCTCTACCAAATGCGATGAAGCTACTTGAAACTAACTTTCTAACCAACTGTGCTACGCCCAAAAGAATTTTAAACCTGATACCTAAGAGCTTAATCTCTAAACCTTTGCCAAGTTTCTAACCACGCTTGGGTTATTCTCCCAGCTTCACTGACAAATAATACTCCCTTATTTTTAGTAACTACTGCTCTCATGCATTCATGGATAGGATCAATGGTGAATAGTGATTGAACCCCTCAACTCTTTCTCTCTCTCTCTCTCTCTCTCTCTGTGCGAGTGTGCAACACTTTGAAATCATCTAATTATCTCACACGCCATCTCTTTATTTGTTTGAAAATGTTTCGGATCCCTATTTTTAGATTCCTAAATTAATTGTTAGTGATGTATCTTAGGAACTATTTGTTATAATTTTTAGGAGTGATTATAGCTTATTTTGATTTGAGAGTTTATGTCAGAATGTTTGATACAACTTCTGCTTATAGCTTATTAGACAGAAATAGCTTAAATAAGTTGAAAAAGACTAAGTATTTGAAAGCTAAGATAGGAGTGCTTTTAACTTCTACTTTCAGATTATCAACTTTTTGTTGGAACAATCTTTTATGTATAGTAAATAACTTGAAACAAATCAAACAAATAAAAATAAATTACTTGCAGAATTTATTTACCGAACCGAATTAACATTTAAAAGATCAAGTCGAGTGTGTGACACTCTGTCTTTAAGACAGATTCGCCTGCTTCGGTACTTACGAATAAACGGTGTCTATCTCCCAAGATACAATGATCTTCACAAATTGTAGTAGCACTCCAAACAATTTGTACGGCAAACCAAACCTGTGTTCTATAATCTCTGAATTTTATTATAAAACTAGTATGAAGAATAATGACGCAAGAAAGCAAAATGAAGGCAACAAAATGAATTTTTCGGAATGACCAAATGCTAAAAAACTTCTAGTATTTATAGACATAAAAGTAGCTGTCAGAACAGGTACAAAAGGAATTAACAGATTTGTTTTTGAATGAACAAGTGCAGTTACTGTTTAAACCGATAACTGCTAGGCAGTTTTCAACCTGTTTGAACACAGATTTGAATTTGTTCTGTGAAGAAATTGAATCTGTTTGGGTGCAACAGGTTGAAAAATATGTTTGGACAGTTTAATCTGTTGTGGAATTCAGACTTGGAAGAGGCACAATTTTTGGATAAAAAAATTTGAATTCAAATTTGAATTAATTTCATTTTGAAATTCAAATAATTTCTTGCAAGAATTTGAAAAAATTCAAATAAATTAATGTTAGAACCGACCCGACCCACAACCCACGCCCGGCACGGCTTGGCGGTCGGATGGCAGCGATGGCACGCCCGTGTGTGGTGATTTAAGTCAAGGTTCAATTTGTTCATAACTCCTCCCTTCTACAAACTTGGGATGCCCTTTGGGGCCTAACCCAAGTGTTGCTACCTAGAACTTATATACACACATAAGTTCTCTTAAGTTTCTAATGTGGGACAAATGTGGGACAAGCCTTACAAGGAAACCCACATTTTATTCTTTTATTGTCCATTCCACGAACTCGAAAACGACGCCAACTTCACATTCACACATAAATGGTTTTGACGAACTGTTTTCACTGGGTGAGTTGTCATGCGGCAAGGAACATGTCACCTTTTTAGACCCACCCCAAAAGACGTGTGGGCCCCACTCAAATTTGGGTTCAAAGTTAGCCCAAAATAAGCCTATAAAAGCCAAATTTTCCAACAATCCCCCACATGAATAGAATTTGACGGAGAAAAATGCAACAACACGATCTAATTTCAGAGAGTGCAGAAATTGAAAATATTCTGCAAATGATAGGTAGCTTTTGGCTTTGAACCTTCCCTGGTGAGACACTATCGGATTTACTAGCTAACCAGTGAACATGATGTCTTGAACTATTCAGCTGTTTCTGTAAACCAAGATAATAGAACTCACACAGTATATTACCAGACACAGTTTAGTTCTCACTATTGTGTTCATTTTGGCCTTGAACAACCTAGTCTTTCATGAGTTCTCTAAAGAATTGTAGCCCTTCACAAATCTTATAAAACCGACCCAGTTCACACTCATATAAATGATTCTTATGAAAAGTATCTTGCCATACCCCACTAGGTATTCCTAGATATAAGAATCATTAAAAGTATTATTTAAGCTAAGACGCTGCAGACATCACTATTTCATCATAAAAATGGGTAGGAGTTTAACTCCCCAGTGATCCTTATGAGTCATACTCTCTAGTCAACTAAGTTGGGTTACCGTTGTGGTAACTCTTATTTAATAGGCTTAAGTCTCATTCCTCTCGATGAGTTCTCAACTAACTCTCTTGCTAACCATTTGGTTAGTGGATCCGCTATGTTGTTTTAGACTTCACATATTTAATGGAAATAATTCCATTAGAGAGTAGTTGTCTCACGATGTTATGTCGACGACGAATGTGTCGTGACTTACCGTTATACATATGACTTTGTGCTCTACCTATTGCTGATTGACTATTGCAATGTATGCATATAGCAAGCACCGATTTTGGCCACATTGGAATATCTTCAAGGAAGTGGCAAAGCCATTATGCTTCTTTCCTAGCTTTATCTAAAGCTATAAATTATGATTCCATAATAGACCTAGCAATGCAAGTCTGTTTAGAAGATTTCCAAGATACAGCCATGCCACCAAGAGTAAAAACATATCCACTGGTAGATTTTGAGTCTCTAGTATCCGATATCCAGTTTGCATCACAGTATCCTTTAAGTACTGCTGGATATCTAGTATAATTAAACCCAATGTTACAAGTAAATCAGAGATATCTTAGAACCCTTATAATTGTTTTCCAGTGTTCTACTCCTGGATTACTCATATATCTACTTAATTTACTTACTGTATAAGCTATATCCAGGCAAGTGCAGTTCATCAAGTACATTAAGCTTCCAATAATTTGGGCATACTCTAATTGAGAAATACTTTATTGTACATTTTTAGAAAGAAACAAATTAACATCCACAGGTGTTCTAGCAAAATGATCATCATCTTTACTAAATTTGTCAAGTATTTTCTCAATGTAGTGAGATTGTGACAAAGCTTATCCTTATGATGTTTTGGTAACTTGCATACCAAGTATTACATCAACAATTCCCACGTCCTTCATGTCAAAATGTTTTTTCAACATTTTCTTGGTAGTTTTAATCATGTCATTATTACTACTTATGATGAGCATATCATCCACATAAAGACATACAATGACATAACCTTTGTCTATATTTTTAATATAAACACATTTGTCACACTCGTTAATTTTAAATCCATTTGACATTATTGCCTTGTCAAATTTCTCATGCCATCTCTTTGGCGCCTGTTTTAAACCATATAATGATTTAACTAATTTACACACTTTTCTTTTCTTTTTTTGGAACAGAAAATCCTTCTGGTTGTTCCATGTAAATTTCTTCATCTAACTCACCATTTAAGAAAGCGATTTTCACAACGATTTGATGAATTTCTAGATTGTACAATGATGCAATGGAAATTAGCATTCTAATGGATGTTATTCTAGTAACTGGTGAATATGTGTCAAAGTAATCAAGACCTTCTTTTTGTCTAAATCCTTTGACCATAAGTCTTACCTTGTATTTGTCAATTGATCCATCCATTTTTATTTTTCTCTTGAAAATCCACTTGTACCTAAGAGGTTTACAACCTGGTGGCAAATCCACCAATTCCCAAGTATGATTTTGCAAGATGAATTCAACTTCACTATTTACAGCTTCTTTCCATAAATGAGCCTCAAGATTGGACATAACTTCTTTAAAAGTTAAAAGCTCATTTTCTAACAAAAATGTTAGAAAATCTATACCAAAAGATTTTGAGGTTCTAGCACGTTTACTATGCCTAGATTCCTCTTTCTCATTTTGATCTAATGTTTGCTCTTGTTCTTGATCATATTCTTGATCATCACTAGTAATAGTATCAAAAGATCTTTTGTTAGTACTAGTCTCTTGTCCAGTCTTATTACGAAATATATTTTCAAAGAAAGATGCATTCCGAGATTCAATAATTGTATTTACATGCATTTCGAAATGTTCTGACTTATGAATCAAAAACCGATATGCACTACTATTCATAGCATAACCAATGAATATGCAATCAACGGTTTTAGGACCTATCTTAATCTTTTTAGGATTAGGAATAGCCACTTTAGCCAAACACCCACACACTTTTAAGTATTTGTAGGATGATACTCTCACATGCCACATTTCATAAGGTGTTTGATTCACTTTCTTTCAGGGTACTTTATTAAGAATATAATTAACAGAAAGTATTGCTTTCCCCACAAGTTCTGAGGTAATCCAGAACTGATTAACATGGCATTCATCATTTCTTTTAAAGTCTTATTTTTCCTTTCAGCAATTCCATTTTGCTGAGATGAGTAAGGAGCAGTGGTTTGATGAATTATTCCATGTTCTTTACAAAACTCACCAAAAGGTGATTTATATTCACTACCTCTACCACTTCGAAGTTTCTTAATCTTCTTACCAAGTTGATTTTCAACTTCATTCTTATATTGAATGAAGGTTTCCAAAGCTTCATTCTTGATTCGAATTAAATAAACATAACTATATCTAGTATAGTCATCTATGAAAGTGATAAAACATTTTTTCCCACCTTTAGCTTGAATTGATTTAAAATCACAAATGTCACTATGAATTAATTCAAGTAGCTTCGTACTTCATTCAATTGAATGAAAAGGAGTTTTATATAATTTTGCCTCAACGCAAATTTCACATTTATGATTTAAATCAATGTCAAATTTGGGTAAACATTCCATATTAATTAATCTACATAAAGATCCATAATTAACATGTCCTAGTCTACCATGCCATAGATTTAAAGACTCAAGCAAGTAAGAAAAAGATTTATTTTTATTAATAATAGAAGGGACAACAGTTATCACATTTAGTTTGAAAAGGCCATCAGACATGTAACATTTTCCTACATACATCCTGTTTTTGGTAAGTACAAACTTGTCACTCTCAAAAACTAGCCTAAACCCATTTTTACTCAACAAAGATCCAGAAACTAGATTCTTGTGAATGTCCGGTATATGCAGCACATTGTTGAGAGTGAGTTCCTTTCCAGATGTCATTTTCAGAATAATCTTTCTTTGCCCTTCAACTTTAGAAGTTGAGAAGTTGTCCATAAAAAGTTGTTCACCATTGTCCACCACTGAATAAGATGTGAACATCTTTTTGTCGGCACAGATATGGCAAGTAGCACCAGTGTCCACCCCCCATTCGTTAGGATTTCCAACAAGGTTTGCCTCGGAAACAACTGCATAAAGATTTATGTCATCTATACCATTGAAAATTTTGTTCATTTCAGTCATATTGACTTGAGCAGGCTTCTTACTTGATCTTCCTCTGCCTTTATGTTTGCTACGACAATCTTTGGCCCGATGTCCCTCTTTGTCATAGATGTAACACTTACCATTGAACTTGTACTTCTTAGTTTCCCCTCCTTTAGAGCTTTGTGCGGAACTTTCTCCAGAATACTTCCGTTTCTTGGCTTTTGGAGCATGTTCCACCACATTTGCCTTAGACTCCATTGGATGCTTACCAGCCCATTTCTCTAAATTGCAGTTGTCCTCCTCAATCCTCAAACGCACAATTAATTTCTCCAAAGTCATTTCTTTGCGCTTGTGTTTGAGGTAGTTCTTGAATTCCTTCCAGCCTTGTGGTAATTTTTCAATTAAGGCAGTAACTTGGAATGTAACGCCCCAAATTTCTAACCCAAATGATAATACAACAATCATGGTTCTTTCAAGGAAAACCAAATATAAATCTCCAAACTTACATTACATGATACAATAGTTCTTCATGCTATACATTAATCCAACAACAAGTAAATAAACAAATAAATACCCCCCAAGGGTTTACAAGTTTCCAAGGCTTGAGCCTGGTTACACAAAATGGTTATTCAAACCCGCACAAACACAGCCCTTGGCTTACACACAGAGTCACAACAAAATGAGAGCATTGTACTTCCAACACACATACTTCTACGCCCCTAGTTGGGTGGGATCACCACATCTTTTCCTGCACAAAAATCCCGTAGGGTGAGCATAAAACTCAATAGGAAATTCTTAACAAAGTATATACATTTTATACAAGTCTCAAGAGATGAAATGCACATGCCATACTATGCCCTTTTTGAAGATAAATCACATTTTCATCTTTTGAAAACCATCATGCTCAATGATATCATGCAATTTCAATTATTCAAAACTTAACAATTTATTTCAAGGGCGGTAAATACGACTCTGGTAATCCGTAGGTCAGTGTCTGCAAATAGACTATACAAGTACTACCAAATTGTCATTTTTTACCGGTACTAACCGGAAGGCTCGACACCTATCCGCGCGGGTTTTTGGTCTTTCACCCCGGACTCTTAGGCCAACTTATTCAATATCATCTACACCACCTATCAAGACTTACCAACATATTTACCCCAAAACCATTCCATGAAAACTTGTTTCTCATCAAGCTATCGAAAATGATTTCAAAAATCATATAGATCTTGCAAATATATATATATAACTCTAAGAAAATCTCTACCTCAAGTTTTAAAGAAGAAATGAGATAAAACCCCCAAAATCAACAGTGTCGAAACTTGATCTTCACCGCACACAACGAAGCTCTCGTGAAGTTAACCAACTTTGATGAAGAACCTATGGCAGAACTCTAATGGATCTTGAGAAATCAAGGTTTTGATCCAATTTGGCATAGGAAAATGTAGAGAGAAGGGAGAGAAAAAGGTTTTTAGAGAGAGATATATACAAAAGTGATCTGAAATATCAGATTCACGAACTAATATAACATGGTCCGCTCGAGCGTGGAAAGCCCCACTCAAGCGTCAAATACACTTTCCCAATACTTTTGCAAACATGTCAAACTTCTGGAACCAAACATTCTTCGCTCGAGCGCATAAACGGCCACTCGAGCGGACAAGCAACTTCTAATGCATTTTTCATTTTTGCTTCGGAGGCGCTGCCCCTCAACCCCTCCAGGGCACTGCCCTAAGACCCGCCAAGGGGTGCTGCTCCCTGGAACCCCGCGAGCTGACCGGACAGCTCGATCCCCGACATACTCAGCGAAGTGGCAAAACTAGGATCACTACAACCTTCCCCCGTTAAAGAATTTCGTCCCCGAAATTTCAAATCAAACTACCCAAACAAAGGGGTTTCTAGCAATCAAAACCACGCTATGTCATTTTCAAATCACAATACTAACTCTCAACCAAATTCCACCATTTCCATCATGGTTATCTCATTAACAACAACCTCCCAAATACGCTAAACATGAAATTTCTCAAAAAGTAATGGCAACTCTTAACAACCTTATGCTTAAAACAACAACGCACATATCAACATGTGGGTAACAACTTTAAATACGTTTCCCTCAACACTAACGAATATTACAAAGAAAAGCAACTTAAGCATTTTCAAACAAATCCGAATATTTGGAACGGACTTCCGCCTCCCGTTCCCACGTCGTTTCTTCAAGCCCATGGTGTCTCCACAACACCTTTACTAATGGTATAGTTTTGCCCCGTAGCACTTGCTCCCAGGTATCTAATATTTGAACCAGTCATTCTTTGTAAGAGGCATCCACATCTACCTCCAAGTCAACCCAATCAAGCACATGAGAAGGGTCAGGTTCATACTTCCTAAGCATAGCTACATGTAATACATTGTGAACTCCTGAAATTTATGGCGGTAAAGCTAACCGGTATGCCACTTCCCCAATTCGCTCTAAGATCTCAAAAGGCCCAATGAACCTTGGAGATAATTTATCACTCTTACCAAATCTCATCAAACCCCGCCTTGGTGAGATTTTTAGAAACACATGGTCACTAATTTCAAAAGATAAAGGTCGTTTTCTCTTATCGGCATAACTCTTTTGTCGGCTTTGGGCCGTAGCTAACCTCTTCCGAATGAGAACAACTTTCTCGGTTGTCTCTCTAACAATTTCCGGACCTAGTAACGGTGTATCACCCACTTCGGCCCAACAAACTGGTGATCTACAAGGTCAGTCATACAAGGCCTCAAATGGTGCCATCCCAATACTAGCTTGGTAACTATTGTTGTAAGCAAACTCAATCAATGGTAAGTGTCTTTCCCAAGGCCCCTTAAAATCAAGGACATAAGCTCTAAGTATGTCCTCCAAAATTTGAATGGTATGTTCCGACTGTCCATCGGTTTGAGGATGATAAGTGGTGCTAAGAGTTGTAGACACCCCATTTTTGACCACCCACAAGACTTGGGCACTACTGATGGTTTACTTGTTGGAGAAAGGTGTGCAGGGCACAGGTTCAGTTTCTTCGGCAAGGAGAGAGGCGAATCTCAACTTCACACCCCATTTTGAACCAAAATTATTTTGGATGGTTTTGAGACCTTAAAACCCTCTCTTTCAAAACATTTTTGAAATAAAATTCCCACGATGTTCCGACGCTCGCATTTCGGTAAATGGTGCGCTTTTCGGTAAACCGAGCAAGGACAAAGTGGAGATGAATGAAAGAGAGATGAAATCTTTGAAAAATCTTTCAAAACACCTTACTTCGGGGTTTGAAGTTGAAGAGAAGAGGAGAAGAGGGGAGAAAACAAGTTGAAGAAGAGGTTCGGCATGAATCCGGGTAGAAGAGAGTCGAGCAGTCCTCGCTAAATCAAGCTCATCTATCTATACACTTGGCGTTAAGCTATGAGGCCATAACCATTGGAAAGAAGACTTCTGGGGCTTCATTTTGCACTCAAGAATCTCTCAAAACCAAGTCCGGACGGGGGAGGTATGATTGGTTGAAGTTGGGCATCATCCCGGTTGGATCAAGTCTGCGCGGCTTCACCAAAAAGGGCATAACTTTTTCCACAGAAGGAATTTTAATGCAAGGTTTGCGCCATTGGAAAGCTAACTTCCAAGGCTTCAATCTGGACATCCACCGGCACTTTTTGACCTCATCAGCCACCCATCGGCACTCTATTTAGCCGACCGGCCAATACAAATTGCAGGTCGGCAATTTATTGTGCCGACTGGCAATTTATTTGGCCGATGACCCTTTTTCTTGGCCGGTTTGACCCTTTTGACTCTTGCAGGCATGGTGCATGCCAGCTGTGCCAGCTGGAGTGCACAGACCCGACCCCCCATGCACATGTGTGGTTGTTTTGCACCTTTCCACCCTTTTGGCCCTAAACCTCTTCTAGAAGGTTGACCCTTTGGCCAAGCTTCTTGGAGAAGCTTGGCCAGCTGTATTGGCTTCCTCTAGAAGCCTTGAACCTCCTGGCCCCCTTGACCCTTTCTCTTTAGCTTAGCCATTAAGTTTCTTGGCTTTGCTTGACCTATATAAGGAGCTCTCCTCCTCCATTGTAAAGGGTTGGTTGGTTGAACAAAAAACTAGAGATATATAGATATATATCTTATATACATACATACAACCCTCCATCTCTCTCTATATCTCACTCCTTTGCCTCCAAAACTCCATAGTTCTTGGCCTATTTCACTACAACTCATAGCATACCACCTCCACCATCCATTCCAGCCCCATGGAGGTCATTTGCAGAGGTTGAAGGCTAGCATTCTTGGTCCAAAAGCTGCTGGAGTCATTGGCTACAAGGGTAAATCCTCTTTTCCCTCTTTTGTGCTTCTTTTTGTTCAATATTCTAGCTCCTTGTGCTTGCATATTTGGGCTCCGACCCTAACTGAAAGTAGTAATATTTTTAGCCTTTATTCATGTTTGTTTAAGGGTGTTTACCTGTTTGGGACCCCCATCTTGCACTTGCTTCATTACCCCTTTGTATGCCATAATCTTGCATAGTATTTTTGGCCTATGTGCAATCTGTTTTGGAGCATGATGTAAACTGTAGATAGGCTTATTTTGAGCCCTTCTTCAACATTGAAGAAGGGCTCACCACTGTTTGGGACCTCCATGTATCACTTTCCATTGTACCCCTCTTTGGTCCCCATTTTTGCATGATTTATTAGCTTATGAAGCTTCTGTTTTTGGACTCTGGTCCGAACTGAAAATGGCCCTAAAATGACCCCCTCTTCATTTTTCATTAAGGGTCTAGGGCTGTTTGAGACATCCTTGGTATACTTCATGTTATAGCCCTCTTGGTGGCCTCATTTTGCATGATGCTTTGGCCATACTTGTATCTGTTTTTGGGGCTTGTCATAAACTGTAAAACATCATATTTTTGGCCCTTCTCCAACATTGTAGAAGGGGCCTCCTGTGTTTGAGACCAGTAGCTGTGACTTGCCTCATTACCCCTCTTGCGGAGCCATTTTTGCATGCTGATTTTGCCCTATCTATGCTCACTGTTTAGCCATGCTTTCAACTGTAAAAATGCTTGTTTTAGGGCTTTCTTGCTTCTGTCTTCATACTCCATGTTCAAATTATGCATGCTTTGTATGGATGTAAGTCATTTCATGTGCCTAATCTTGGGTTTCGGGGCCTATGGCATGCATTGGGTGACATATTTCCATCTTTTGGGACCATTTGGCATCGTGTTCCAACGCTGAAATTCACATGCTTGTATGCCATCTTGCATCCCTTGCCATGCTTTGGTAGAGTTGCATTTTTGTGCCTTAGGTTTGGTTAATGCATTGTGCATGCATTCCATGTATTGTGTTGCCTTACTTGCCTCATTATGGCCACTGTTTTGGACCTAGTAGAGAGCTGTCCAAGTTAGTGTAAGACCATCCTTTTCATGTCGATGCATGCTCACCTTGTGTGTTGTTGCATACTTGTGTGTTGTTGCAGGTTTAGGTTGCGCGCCTAGCATACATTGTTCATTTGCATGTTCATGTTGCATACTTAGCCTCTATGCCTAGGTTGCATTTCATTAAGCATGCATCACTTGCCTCTTGATTAATCATGATAGAGGTTGGGGCTCTTTGATGTGTTTTGTGCTTGCATTTCATTTGATATCAAAGTTGCTAACTTGGCTTTTGGGCCATCATGCATTGAAATGCGTGATTGATGGCCCGGGGGTCGAGGGCCATGCTCCCTTGAGTCCATTGCATGATAGGGAGTGTGTCCATGCACACATTTGCTTGAAATTCCATGCCATACACTGTCTGTCCTCTGTTGCTGTCAAAACTGTTTTCTGCAGGAAGTTTCTGCCGACCGGCAACATCTAGTGCCGACCGGCCATTGGTGAATGGCCGATAACTTCATCAACAGCCGATAGGCATTTCCTCCAGCCGATGATATTCTACAGTGTGCAAGGAACATGTCCCAGGACTTTGGCAGTCTTTGGAGAGGCAGGGCAGTGTAAACAAAGGCAACAGTGGTATGGTGCGGATTTCCGAGCAAGGCGGATCAATCATGCATCATTCACGCATCCCGAGGCGGGGCTGTGGCCACCTTCTTTTGTTATTAATTTGTTAATTAATTAGAGGGTCTGTAATAATTAATTTATTTATTATTCGGACTGTAATATTTATTTGGTCCCTCCGAGTGAGGACGTATTTGTAATAAGTGTGCGTGCGTGTGTGTATGTCTTCCAACCCCACGTCTTTCTTCCCTTTTATTTACCCGCTTATGATGGTAGGTTAGGGCATATTTAAATTAGCATACCTTATGCTATGCATGCGTGCATCCATACATTTGTCTTGCACGCACCAGGCTCGGCGCATCATACTAACTGCACTGTATTTTCAATTCCAAGTTGAGTACTTGCTAGTTGCAGCATCTCACATGCCATGTTTAGGATAGCCGAGCCTGTCTAGATTGCATCTTTGCATGTGTTGCATTAGCCATCTTAACATGAACTAGGATCATGCATATGATTACTAACTGGTTTCTGTCTTGGCTTGGAGTACTAGGTAAATTTTTACACTTTAGCATACCGCATGCGTGTGAGTGTTGCCATAATAGCATGATTACCATGAGGCTAGCTGCTTATGCGATATAACTGCTTGAATGCCTGTGGATGGAAGTCGAGTTGCTTAAATTGGGATAATGCATTAAAACTGTGAGTTTTAAGCCCACTAGACAGTGGCAAAACCATCTTTTCTAAAGCCCACTTGAAGGTGGCAAAATCTGCATTTTAGCCTACTTGCGAGTAGCGAACCATTTTCAAAACAAACATGTAATGTTTTATTCCAATTTAGGCGATTTGGTCTATACTTGTTTGCTGTGCGCATAACATAGTAATTCTAGGCTAATAACCGGAATAAGAATACATAATGTTTTCAAAATTGGATATCATGGTTAGTAGAGGCCGATCTTCGGATCGGGCGAGAGGGGGTGCTCATAGCTAACCTTCCCCAATCGTACCCAAGTTCCCGAACCGAGGCGACTTTGGTGATGACGGACACGTGGCCTTTGGCACCGAGTCAGGGTTTCCTAAATTCCCCCATTTTAAAAAATATTTAGGTGGCGACTCTGTATCTGGCAAAGCAGTCCATGTTTGGCACTTCTTTCAAAAAATCTGTTTTCTCAAAACGATTTGCCGGATTTGGACTCTTTGGTTCAAGATTAAGAACCGTGACACAAATTGAGTCTGAACTGTAGAGTGAGGCCCCCGCGGGCTTGTCTACAAGAGTCAACTTAGTTCCCAATGCTTCTTGAAGGCTTTGCCATAATCGGGCAATAAAACGAAGATCCCTATCCGACACAATAGTCACAGGGACTCCATAAAGTCGAACTATCTCTCTAATGTACAACTCTGCCAAGCGTTCAACTGAATCGCTGGTGCACATCAGAATGAAATGGGTAGACTTAGTCAACCTATCAATAATCACCCAAACGGCGTCATTGCCTCGTTGTGTTCTAGGAAGCCCAACTACAAAATCCATGGTAACACGCTCCCATTTCCACTCAGCTATCGGCAAGGGTTGTAACAAACCAGCTGATCTTTGGTGTTCGGCCTTCACTTGTTGACAAGTAAGGTACTTCGATACAAATAAAGCGACATCCCGTTTCATACCCCTTCACCAAAACTGACAACTAAGATCATGATACATTTTAGTGCCTCCCGGGTTTACCGCAAGGCGTGAGTGATGGAACTCCTGAAGTACTTCCTTTCTACAAGATTCTGGTACAAACAAACGGTCTAGGTAACGTACACTCAGATTCGAGTGAACGTTCAAACCTTTCTTTTCCTTTCCATTGGAAATCTTAACACGGATTGATTCCACCTCACGGTCTCCTTGTTGTGTCTCTATGACCTTACTAACCAAGGTAGATTGAGCATTCAAAGTAAACAAGGTAGCACTCTCTCCAGACTCACCCAAGTGCAAATCAAACTTGCCAATAACATCTAGCATATCCTATTCCTGAATGGCCACACTTGCCAAACTACTCACAGATTTTCGACTCAAAGCATCGGCCACCACATTGGCCTTCCCTGGATGATAGTGTAATTCAAAGTCATAATCCTCCATAAATTCCATCTATCTTCGTTGTCGTAAATTCAAGTCTTTTTGAGAAAACAAATACTTTAGACTCTTATGATCGGAGAAGACTTCAAACTTCTCACCGTACAAGTAATGCCTTCAAATTTTAAAAGCAAAAATCACCGCTGCTAATTCTAGATCATGGGTGGGGTAATTTTTCTCATGAGTTTTCAATTGTCGTGAACCGTAGGCCACAACTTTTCCCTCTTGCATCAAGACACAACCAAGTCCATCTTCGGACGCATCACAATAGACAATGTAATTCAAACCCCTTTCCAGAATTATCAAAATCGCTACGGTAGTTAATCTAGTCTTAAGCTCTTGGAATGACTTTTCACAAGCCTCACTTCACACAAATTTGATACCCTTTCTAGTCAACCTAGTCAAAGGTGCAGCTAGTCTAGAGAAGTCCCTTACAAAACGTCGATAATACCTCGCTAATCCCAAGAAACTCCGGATTTCAAAAACACTCTTGGGTTGTTCCCAATATTGTACGGTATCTATCTTTGAGGAGTCCACAATCACTCCTTCTCTAGACACTCCATGCCCCAAAACTTCACATCCGTTAACCAAAACTCGCACACAAAATAAATATAACAATTTATTTGAAGATAAATCACATTTTCATCTTTTGAAAACCAGCATGCTCAATGATATCATGCAATTTCAATTGCTCAAAACTTAACAATTTATTTCAAGGACGGTAAATACGACTCTGGTAGTCCCTAGGTCAGTGTCTGCAAGTAGACTATACAAGTACTACCAAATTGTCATTTTTTACTAGTATTAACCGGAAGGCTCAACACCTATCAGCGCGGGTTTTCGGTCTTTCACCCCGGACTCTCGGACCAACTTATTCAATATCATCTACACCACCTATCAAGACTTACCAACGTATTTACCTCAAAATCATTCCATGAAAACTTGTTTCTCAACATTCTTTTCTCAATGCAAGTTTTCAAATTAACTTTCAAAGTTTAATGTAATCAAATGAATTGATACGCCAATTTCACAAGATGAATATAAAAACTTTTATTCCAATTCATCATCCAAGGAATAACACAATTCTCTCTTCTCAAGTATCCTCAACAATTAGTTATTTCAAGACTATTTCAAACGTTTTGAACAATAATTTCTAAAATGAACAACTATTCTCATATTCCCTGAAATTCATCATTTATATATATATAAATAAGAAAATTTTCAAACATCCACAAAATAAATATAACAATATCATTCATGGATTTTTAGTCTTCTTTAAAAAAAACCCCAAATTCTAGGTTTTCTCACCAAAACTATACAACTCAAATCTTTTAAAAGAAAACTTTTCAAAATCATCTTTTCTTCAATCAACGAAGATCAAAACCTATAAGATAATTTTAAAAGAACAAGAGACAAACCCATTTTCAAAATCGTTCAACTTCTTGAATCAACAATCAATTTTCAAAGCTATCGAAAGATGATTTCGAAAATCATATAGATCTTTCAAATATATATATATATATAACTCTAAAAAAATCCCTTCCTCAAGTTTTGAAGAAGAAATGAGATGAAACCCCCGAAATCAACGGTGTCGAAACTCGATCTTCACCGCACACAACAAAGCCGTTGAGAAGTTAACCAACTTTGATGAAGAACCTATGGCAGAACTCTAATGGATCTTGAGAAATCAAGGTTTTGATTCAATTTGGCGTAGGAAATGTAGAGAGAATGGAGAGAAAAGGGTTTTCAAAGAGAGAGAAATATACAAAAGTGATCTGAAATATAAGATTCACGAACTGATATAACATGATCCGCTCGAGCATGGAAAGCCCCGCTCGAGCATCAAATACACTTTCCCAGTACTTTTGCAGACAAGTCAAACTTCTGAAACCAAACATTCTCCGCTCAAACGCATAAACAGCCACTCGAGCGGACAAACAACTTCTAATGAATTTTGCATTTTTGCTTCGGGGGCGCTGCCCCTCAACTCCTCCAGGGCGCTGCCCTAGGACCGGCCAAGGGGCACTGCCCCATGAACCCCCGCGAGCTGACCGGACAACTCAATCCCCGACATACCCAGCGAAGTAGCAAAACTGGGATCGCTACATGGAAGGATTCACTAAGAGACATGCATTCTGCATGAATGTCATGCAGAATGAGTTGGAGATCTTGAACTTAGCTAATCACAGTCTTAGAATCAACCATCACAAAATCCAGGAATTTGCCAACCACAAATTTCTTTGAGCCAGTATCTTCTGTTTTATACTTTTTCTCCAAAGACTCCCAGAGTTCCTTTGCCGTTTTGATAGAACTGTAGACGTTGTATAATGTGTTGTCAAGTCCATTCAAGATGTAGTTCCAGCAAAGGAAATCAGCATGTTTCTAGGGATCGATCGCAGCAACCACTTGCAGGTCGGTTTCATCTCTTTCAGAATAGGAGCATCCTCACGGAGGAAACGTGCTAGGTTGAGAGTAGTAAGATAAAATAGCATTTTCTGTTGCCATCTTTTAAAATCAGTTCCTGAGAACTTCTTTGGCTTCTCACTATAATTGACTAGAACAGTCACAATAGGAGGAGGGATTGGAGCAATTGCAGTCACCACACTAGTACTTGTTTGAGCATTACTTTGACTAGTTTCAGTAGCAATGAATTCTAAATTATAAAACAAAATTATAATTAGAATTTTGTACTACACAGAAAATTTAAACCAAAACCACAAAATTAAATTCTGTAAAAATAAAGGAAACAATAATTGTAACTTTTATTTCCAATTAATTTGAAAATAAAATAAAATTTTATTTAAACAAATTAATTCCACACAAAAAATTAAATTTCTGTAACACTTCAAAAATTAAAATACTGAAATAGAATTTTAGCTAATGAAAACTCAAAAATTATTTTTGAAAATCAAAAATTAATTTCTAACCAACTTCACAAATAAATATTCTGAATTGTTAATGACTACCAGTATATTACTACTAGTTGTCAAAGAAGATAACAGTATATTACTACTATTTGTCAAACAATATATTACTACTATTTGTTTTTCCAACCAGAATATTATTTTGTAAAACCACAGAAAATAATTTCTGTAAAAAGAAGAAAGAAAAAAGGAAACAAGCGAAAGATTTTGTATAAACAAAATAATTTGAATTTATCTTAAAATTGTTGGAACAATCTTCTGTGTAAAATAAATAAATTGAAACAAATCAAACAAATAAAAATAAATTACTTGCATAATTTATTTACTGAACCGAATTAATATTTAAAAGATTAAGTCGAGTGTGTGACACTCTATCCTTAAGACAGATTCGCCCCACTTTGGTGCTTACGGATAAGTGGCGTCTATCTCTCAGGATACAATAATCTTCACAAATTGTAGTAGCACTCCAAACAATTTGTACGGCGAACTAAACCTGTGTTCTATACTCTCTGAATTTTATTCTAAAACTAATATGAAGAATAATGATGTAAGAAAACAAAATAAAGGAAACAAAATGAATTTTTCAGAATGACCAAATGCTGAAAAACTTCTAGTATTTATAGGCATAAAAGTGGCTGTCCGAACAAGTACAAAAAGAATGAACAGATCTGTTTTTAAATTAACATGTGCAGTTACTGTTTGAACAGATAACTGGTGGGCAGTTTTCAACTTGTCTGAACACAAATTTGAATTTGTTCTGTGAAGAAACTGAATCTGTCCGGGTGCAACAGCTTGAAAAATATGTTTGGACAGTTTAATCTGTTGTGGAATTCGGACTTAGAAGTAGCACAATTTTTGGAAAAAAAAAAAAATTCAATTCAATTCATTTTGAAATTCAAATAATTTCCTACAAGAATTTAAAAAAATTCAAATAAATTTTGTCCAGAAAATTAATGTTAGAACCGACCCAACCCACAACCCATACCCACGCCCGGCCAAAGAGCGACGGCACGCGCGCGTGTGTAGTGATTTGAGTCAAGGTTCAATTTGTCCATAACTTCTCCATTCTACAAACTTGGGGTGCCCCTTGGCCCCTAACCTAAGTGTTGCTTTTTAGAACTTATATACACACATAAGTTCTCTTAAGTTTCCAATGTGGGACAAGCCTTACAAAGAAACCAACATTTTATTCTTTTATTGTTCATTCCACGAATCTGAAAATGACGTCAACTTCTCATTCACACATAAATGGTTTTGACGAACTGTCTTCACCAGGTGACTTGCCATGCGGCAAGAAACACGTCATCTCTTTGGACCCACTTCAAAAGACGTGTGAGCCTCACTCAAATTTGAACTCAAAGTTGGCCCAAGATAAGCCTGTAAAAACCAAATTTTCCAACACTTTTAACTTAAACAAAAGTTCCACCAAACAGACCTTAGTGCTGTTTGGTGCAGCTTATTGTAAGTTAAAAGCTGATAATTCGAAAGTAAAAATCAAAAGCACCCATTCCCCAACTTCTAAATAATCAGGTTTTCTCAGCTTATTTAACCTATTTCTACCTAAAAAGCTTGAAGCAGAAGCTGCACCAAACAGTCTGACACAGATTTTCAAATTAAAATAAGCTATAATTACCCCTATAATCCACACCAAACACCTCCATTATGACATATCACTTGAAAATTTTACATAAATATAAAATCTATCTAATAATAATTTATCATGTCATTAGAGATTAATTTTAAAAGTTCAAAAATAGAGGGAGGTATTTGTTTTGTGTACTTATTATGCAGTGATGAGTCAAGCTTTATCTCCATGCCTTGAATTTACAATAAAACAACAAAATTTTGAAAATAGTGATGATTTACCAATATAAAATTTATATAGAAAATTCGTATTTAATTTGAACTTTTTATTTTAAAACAAAATAGTTATAAATATGCTTCATATTTATTAATAATAATATGAAAAAAAAGTCTTGTTAACAAATGTTTATGAAACACAAGATAAAGATAAAATGAGTAGATCACAAGATATTTCTTACTAAATTCAATTTTTTTTTTATAATAAATATCAAAATACATTTTAACTTTATTTTTTTTGGGGTTTTGTTACATTTTTTTTAAAACACTTTTGGTGGTGCTAAATGCACCAATTGATATACCAATTAGTGTACCAACATATATTATGACATTATTATTGACCTAACTTATTATAAAAATTATAAATATTCAAACTATTAAAATTATACCACATCATTTATTAATACACTGATTAATATATATAGCATTATTCAAACACTTTTGATCACATTTCTAAGAGAAATGACTGGTAGCTCGAAATCCCCAGGCCCGAATGGCTCAAAATCATCAAAACGTCGCCGTTTTGATTTTTTTTTTTTTCTCTTTTATCTGTCTGTGAAACGCAAGAAGAAGGGCAGAAAGAGAGGGAAGGAGGGAGAAAGAGAGAGAAAGGGAGAAAGGGCCGATCTGATCTTCCTTCCTCTTCCACGATTTGATCTTCCTCTTCCACTCTACCCTCGCCATCACCACCATCACCGGCGACTGTCATCACCGGCAGATTTGTTTTCTCTTTTTTTTTTAATTTTTTTTTCTGAATCTGAAGATGAAAGAAAAAATTAAAAAAAAAAATTTTGTTGGCTGATGATGATGATGTTGATGAAGATGTTGTTGTTGATTAACGATGTGTTGATTTGGGTTTGATTTTTGTTTGATTTGGGTTTGATTTGGTTGATCTCTCTCTCTCTCTCTCTCTCTCTCTCTGCTCGGGTTCATGTTGATGAAACCCAAACCAGCTTGATTTGGTTGATTTGGGTTTGATTTGGTTGATCTCTCTCTCTCTACCGATCATTTTGTTTGATTTCATCAACATCTCTTTCTCTTTTTATCATTTTTCTTATGGGTTTGATTTGGTTAATCTCTCTCTCTCTCTCTGTGCTGGGTTCATCAAAACAACAAAATTTTTTTGGTTGATCTCTCTCTCTGCTTGATTTTCTGGGTTCATCCTCCGAAAGATAAAAAGTCACCTTTTTCAAAAACCCTTTTTTGGTTGAAAGAAAAAATTAAAAAAAAAAAAAAAGACACCAAAACGAGCTTCCGAATTTCGAGCTACGAATCGAAACTGCATTTCTAATATTAAGAGCATTTGTCTTTACACTTACTACAAAAACAACCGATGTCACTCCATTGTCTTTGTCACATATTTTGTGCAGGTTTTTTTTTTTTTTTTTTTTAAAGGGGGTTAATAATATAGCTTCCCTTTTAAAAATAGTATTTTTATTGACTTTTTTTGGAAGAATTAATTTGACTTAGGGGTTGTTTGAGGTGTTCTAAATAAGTGCACTTTTTAATCTTTTTGGACTAAAAGGTTGGGGAAAAAAAGATGGTTGTTTGGGATAATTTTTGGAATTTTTATAAAAAAATATGTATTAAAAAAATTGTAAAAATTAGTGTATAGAAGAAGCTTCGGCAGAGTAGGCAGTACGGTGGGCAGAATAGTGTATAGGAGAAGCTTGCCTTCTTTTCGGGCATTGAATTGGACGGTGTTGTTCAGTCCATGGGGGCCCACCACGGGTCCCGTTTTGCTAATGGGAACCGTGCAATGTGTAAAACTCGTTGAGTATTATATGCTTGTAAAAAATCACGTTAATCGAATATCAATAGCTATCTAGTCGGATTAATTTTTTGTCAACCATCAACTATAACACCATCCTTTTTTATACAAAATTGATTTGATCATATAGTTAGCGATATCCGATCAACATAGTTTTTTATAAACATTTATTAATCGACGAATTGTACACATTAACCGGTTCAGATTATCAAAACGGGACTCGTGATAAACCCCCACGAGCCGAACATCACCATCCTGTGCAAAAAAAAATTTCTACCCACGTGAGCATCACTTACCCAGCCTGTGTACAGTGGCTTGTACTTGGCCTGTGTAAAGGGGATTTTTTTTTTTTTTTGGTGAATAGTGATGACTTTTTTGCTTTTTTAGTAATTTTTTGATTTTTTTGCCAAACCAGGCCTTAGTTTTTTTTTTTTTTTTTGACTAATTTAGTCTAGCTAAATTAATTTTATTTAGGAAGAACATTTAGTTTTTTTTATTTAGATGTGATGATTGTAAGAGAAAAAGTGCAATGATTATGATTTGAATGTGATATTTTATCTTATTGATTTATTTAGCTTATTTTATCTTTTGTGCTTATTCAGCTAATTTAGCCTGACTTTTTGTATTTTTGATTAATTTAGCTTGACTAAAGTTTCATTTGAAAAAAACTTTTAGCTTTTTTTTTAGTTTGGATATAATGACTGTGAAATGAAAAGTAAAATGATTATAGTATTAACTTATTTAACTTATTTGTCCTTTTATATTTATTTAGAAAAAAAGAAATTATTGTCAAACGACAATTTAGGCAAAAAAAATTGTTGCCAAACGGCAACCAGTGAATTATGACTTATTGATTGCATTAAAATTGAGAATGTGGCCTTGTAATTTATATATTATCATCATTAATTATGGCAAATTATAATTCCAAGTCAGAAAGGGAATTTTTTTTTCTTAAAACAAATTCTTGATGCTCAATCTGCAACCTACACATCTTTATTAACAGTGGCAGAAGATCAAAAAAAGCTATTAAACTTGCAAAATTGCCCTTTAAAATGAAAAATAAATAAATAAATTGAAAAATAAATGGAGTCACTTTAATAATGAAGTAGACTTACTTATTTACAGGTCTTGACTAATAAATTTATCATTGTAAATTTATTCATAAAAATGAAGACTGATAAATGTATCACTTGATAAATTTATCAATAAGACTTAGAGGTTGTTTGGGATGTATTAGTATACTTTTTGATTTTTTATAAAAAAAAAAATATGCAAAAAAGTAAAGAAATGATATGACCAAAAAAAAAAATAAAAGTGTACTTTTTTTAGTGTTAGTCAAATAACTTCTTAATGAATAATAAGTCTAAAAAATAAAACATATTGATAATTTCAGGCTATTTTGGGAAGATAATTAAACAACAAAGATAAAGAGTTCTAATTTTAGAGCTCTAAAGAGAGTTCTAGTGAGGTGGTAAGAGAAAAATAAAATAAAAATATAAACACACATATCACATCACATCACATCACATGTGGGCTCCACTTCTTATCATATCATTAGAGCTCTAAAATTAGAGCTCTCAATTTTTATTCATCATTCAAAGTCATCTTTCAGTTTTTAACCCATTTTGGATCACATTATTTTTCATATTTTTTTATATATTTTTTTCAAAAAAAAAATCAAAAAATAATTTTTAACCATCTTTTCCAAATAAGCCTACTCAAATAAATAAAGATAGGAACAGTTTGGCATGGTACATATTATTATAGGTCAGTGTCAACATAGTTAGGAGAAACTTTTTTTATTGTTACTTTTAAAACGAGTGTAGGAGTAGTATGAGTTATCTTAGAGTATTTCTAATGGTTCATCAAATTTTTTATTAAATTTGAGTAAAAAAAAGACAATTTCTTCTATTTGATATCGCATACTCCAACGGAGAAATTTGCCTTTTCATCAAATTACTGGTCAACCAGACAGATGGCTGGCCGGTCGACCAATCAATATAAAAAAATGAAAAACCTAATTCTGATCTTTCTTTCTTTTCCTATTTTTTTTTTTTTTACTAAGAAAACAAAGAGGTGGTCGACCGGGGAGTCGACCTCTTAGTGTAAAATTTTCACAAAATTTTTCTTGAGATGGTCATCCGGGAGGACATCTGGCCAGACGTCCAGCAGGTCGTCTGGTGGGACCCACCTCCAACGTAAACGCACAGTGTTTTAGTGAAATCTATCCAGCTTCTCAATTTGGTAAAATTTTTAGGCGATTCTCATTTTGATATCAGTTTGATGAAATTATTGGAGCCAAAAAAGTTGCTTTTTTTTTACCAAATTCAAATTTGATGATGGTTTTACTTAACCGTTAGAGATGGTCTTAGGGCACAGAATCTTTGAAAGGAGACAAAATGAAGTTTCTAGTCGACATTTTATTCACTTTCTAACCATTAAGGGTAAATTTGCAAATGATGCTCAAAGCATATCACTGATTTTATTTTGACTCTAAAGTTTTGATTTGTTTCAATTACATTCTTAAAGTTTTACATATTAATTTAATTTTATCTCTTTCTTTTGATTTGCTTCAATTACATTCTTAAAGTTTTACATATTAATTTAATATTATCTTTTTCTTTTTAATTGATGTTTAAACAGTAGATGAAAAATACGTACGTCACTTTCACATCAAGTATTGATGAGCAGAATTACATTTTAATGAATTTATTCATGTATTAGTAAAAACAACTGTGATTGGCACCCCCAGTGGGGGTCGACCCCCAGTGACGTGGGGGCACCCCACTGGGTAGAAAACTGCTTTTTTTTTTTTTTTTTTTTTCTTGGCCAATCACCCACAGCCACGTGGGCTGGGGGTCGCTGGGGGTCGCCCCCAGCTGGGGGTCTCGCGCATTAACCTAGTAAAAATTATGTTAATTCTCAATTGACAAGAATTAAATAATAATTTTAATTAAACAATTAAACAAGAGTAATTAAACAATTGTGTTTTTGTTTCAAATGCCCCGAAAGTAAAAGGACTTCTTTGAAATAAAAATTACAATTAGTAAGATCAAATAAAGTAAACAAGGCAAATTAAAGATGATTTCAAGATGAAACCACCAATGTTTACAAATATTACAAATTACTAAGAAAAAAAACTACTCATAAGTTAAAATAAAACTATTTCTAAAATAAAACTAAGCTGTTGTGTTGTTGATGTTCTCCTTTCTCTAGCAATTCCTGACTTTTATATGTTTTCATTTTTCTCTGGACCATGATTGCATGTTTTCCTTGATTTCTGCAACTACCACTGTTTAACTGTTGCAACTGCTCCTTCATATTCAAGCCCTCAAACTTCACCAAATCTTCATCTCTAACTGTCGAACCACTTTCCCTTCATGATGCGTGTCCCTCAACACTTTGGACCTCTGATCGACAAAGCCAAGTCCTTATTATGTACTTGCTTACTTCTGCAATAATCTACTAAGTCCATGACTTAGCCTGATAACTGCTTCACCATTTGGACCATCAAAAGTACATAATCAACCCCTCTAATGATACTGGTTCCTTTAATTGATGAAGGACTTACACTTTGACTTTGCCATATGTCATCATCTGGTTGATCCACCTATCAATAGGAATTTAAAGAAAATGGGTGCAAACAATGCCCCCGTAACTCTTTAAGAATGAGACATACTCAAATTCTTGATGAGTTACAAAATTTAAAAACATTGCCACTTGTCAAAATTCCAAATTTTTTATTTTTTTTTTTAATTTTTTTATGATCGATAGTAGCTTGACTTTGAAGATTTGAAGCCCAATAAAAAAAAAACATTCCAACAATGGAAGTTTTATTATGATTCCTTCTTTATATAATATCGCTAACATATTTTTTTAAAAACATTGGTTCATCAACTATTTTACTAAAACCAAGTTTTGATGTGATCCACATATCCAAAAGAAAATTTGAATAACAAAAGCCATATATGACCTTAAAAATTCATACATATTGACATCTTGAACAATGTCCAAAATTTCAAATTCATGAACATTTGATTATTCATAATTTCCAGCCATAGTTGGCTTAAAATAACACATTTTAAGCACATTGTTTGCATCACTCTTTGAATTATGAGTTGCAACAAAGGATTGATTTTTTCTTTCACAAATGGGTTAGAAACATTTTTTGAAAACTCAAAAAATATTTCTTCCCTGTGAAATTGTCCCCCTGCCATGGATTTTTTTATTCTCATGGCCTTTTGTTTTTTCACTTATAACAATTGATGAAATAACTTTTTAATCATTCACAACTTTTAAAGGCGTGGAAAGAACAATTGAAAAGCCACAAATTTTGGCTTCTGTAACAATTTTCAATAATTCCCTCCATTGATGAATTTCGATATCAAATTGGTAAATTTGATCATCAAGTTAACCAATCACTTTATCAAAACGATTTCGTGTTTCTAATAGCAAATAATATGACAATGGTGATATTGTTTAAAAAATTTTCCAATCAAGATAATCAATTTTTTTTTTGTAACTATAAAATTTCATTCTCACGCCAACACATTTTATCTTTACAAAACCAAATCATTTCATCTATTTTGCTCGACACATCATTCCATGGAAATTCACTTATTGGAACATCATGTGACTGTATTTCGCAAGATAGGTCTTCTTGTACTTCATCTTGCCTTCGAATTCTTATCATCATTCCAAATTAGGAAGATGCCCCACCAGATGTGTCAAAAATTGTTAGTAAAAATTATGCTAATTCCCAATCGACAAGAATTAAAGAACAATTTTAACTAAACAATCAAACAAGAATAATCAAGCGATTGTGTTTTTTATTCAAATGCCTTAAAAGTATAAGAACTTCTTTGAAACAAAAATTACAATCAGCAGATCAAACAAAATAAACAAGAGAAACTAAAGATGATTTCAAGATGAAACCACCAATGTTTACAAATGTTACAAATTACAAAGAAAAAAAACTACTCCTAAGTTAAGATAAAACTACATATAAGATAAAACTAAGTTGTTATTGTGTTGTTGATGTTCCCATCTCTCTAGCAATTCTTGACTTTTATATCTTTTCATCTTTCTCTGGCTCATAATTGCATGTTCCCCCTGATTTTTGCAACTACCACTGCTTAACTGTTGCAAGTGCTCCTTCATTTCCAAGCCCTCAAACTTCACCAAATCTTTATCTTTACCTATCAAACCACTTTCCCTTCATGATGCCATGTGTCCCTCAACACTTTGGACATCTGATCAACAGAGCCAAGTCTTTATTATGTACTTACTCACTTCTGCAATAAGTCACTAAGTCCATGACTTAGCCTGGTAAGTACTCCGCTATCTAAGCAATCAAAAGCACCTGATCAATCCATCTAATGCCACTTGTTCCTTTAACTGATAAAGGACTTTCATTTTAATTTTGTCACATGTCACCATCTAGTTGACCCACCTGTCTTAATGAAAATGGGTGCAAACATCATGTCAAATACTATAAATCAAATAGCCAAAAAACACATGTATTATGCACTTAATGATTAAGTGAAAGGTTTTGATGTGTTTTGTTTTGTAGACAATGTGCATTTCATCTCTCCCTTCAAGTAACTGATATGAGATATAAGTATTTTTTTAAATGTTTTTCAGGAAATAAAATTGAATGAACCTATGAAGGTTGGATATACATGTGGTATAAACTAAAAATTAGTGACCAAAATGAAATCTATCATTATACTTAAGCATACTACGTGCCACCAATACAATTTTGGTGTTCAAATAATTGTTTTCACAATTAGATGAATGATTGAATCAAATTTATTCTAAATGTACAATGCAATATTGTGGTCCAAACATTCTTGGATGAATGTGTTTGGCCACATCCAAAATAAACCTAATTTATACATTCATCAACAAGTTGTATACAATTCTTAGCCGTCCATAGGCCTGTTTGGTAGAACTTATAAGCTGCTTATTTCAGCTTTTAACTTAATTTAAACTAAAATATTGTGTTTGGTGCAGCTTAAATTAACCAGTTTATAGCTTAAATCAATCTATTTCTCAGCTTATCTCAAAAATTGGTCAGGGGATGTTTAAATTTTGGACTTAAGCGCGCAGCTGGTGTGGGGAGGCTAAAATTACTTAAATGCCCTCGTCAATACCCAAATATTAATATTAATATTAATTAAAAAATAGGGGAATTTATCAGAAAGTCCCATATAGCAAAATTATATTCCATTTGGTCCCATGAATATTTTGTTTGATTAGGCAGTCCATGATAGTAGAGACATCTTACTAATAACTCCTTTTTTGAATTACATTGTTATATGGGAGACAAATATACCCTCACATCAATTATGGGACCCACGCACTTCTCACCCATTTCTTCCCTGCAGGAGTGGATTATGGTTTTGATTTCTCAAGGTCAGACGGAGGCGAGGAGAACTACAATTTTGGCTTGAATGATTTGGGTTTTTCTGATTTGGATTTTAATTTGGATCTTTAAGGATTGTGCTGGTATTGCAAATCTGCAACCTGAAAGATGATAATCGGTGGATCTGAGGGATTATTTATACAAATTTTCCAAATCATTTCTGCGGGACTCGTTCGCGAAGGTTCTCCACTCGGAGGTCCCATCGATCGAGTGCGAACAGTGAACGTGAATTTCAATCCCAGAAACGTGAACTTTATTTGGGATGAAGGAAAGGAAAATCCAAGAAGAGAGATCGATCGGGATTGGAGCCGCGATTCTGCCAGCGGCCGAGGGAAGATGAGAGAAAGTCAGAGGTGACGCCGTTGGGCTTGGAGATGACGGTGGAGAGGCCGCCGTCGGTGAGGAGGGGGTTGGTGGGGCCGCCAACTCGGACCGGGTCGTTGTCGCGGGACTCGTTCGCGAAGGTTCTCCACTCGGAGGTCTCATCGATCGAGTGCGAACAGTGAACGTGAATGTCAATTCGGCAGATCGGTGTACCACGTCGATGATCTTCAATCCGGCAGATCGGTGTACTACGTCGATGATCTTCAACCCTGCAGATCGGTGTACCACGTCCACGATCATCAATCCAGCAGGTCATCATTTAGAAACTTCGATTGGATCCACAAAATAGGAATCGATCAAATGGGTTCTTAATTTGGGTTGTGTTATATCGTTTGTGGAGAAGAAAGATGTGAGAGATTGTTGTTGAAAATCACAAGTTTTGGAGTTGAGGGCAGTGAGAGTGAAGAGTCTGTGAGGAATTTAAGAGGGAGAGAGAAAGAGAGAGACAACACACTGTGTGTATGCAGAGAGTCTCACACACCTGATGACCTGAAGCTTCGTTGCCGACCAGACGGTTGGCAGAGAGAGATTTGACAGAAAATTCCAAGGGAGTTTTGGTTAGTAAAAAGAAAGAGAGAAGAGAGGGATTTTAAGAAAGAGAGACAATTTGGATGATGGGGTTGTATCGTAAGATTCCAACCCAAACAGCACATATATTCATTTGATGTTCACAGATCTGGTTCTCAATCTCACCGATTCCACCGATTCTCGTCCCAGCGATTCCACCGTTCTTCAGCAAATCCCACCGATTCCCGTCCCAGATTAGCTACCCAACTCCTTCGTCTCTCTCTCTTCCGTCCCAGATTAGCTACCCAGCCGACGTGGTACACCGAATTGGAAGATTGTATAGTAATTTATGGATATCCATTTTCATAGTAAGGTTCACACAGAAAAATAGCAATCATAGATTTTTTGCAAATTCAAACACAAAACATGACCGTGTTCTACGTCGTCTATGAACGATTTCCACACCACGGCTTCAAATCATTCACAGCACTCCATCAGATCTGTGAATCTGCGTGAACCCAACCATTGGTAAGGTTCACGTTGAAAACGTCACAAATGTCAATTGGAAAACAAAAGGTCAATCTGTGGGAAAGAAGAAACGTGACACAACCCACGTCACAGAAAAAGAGTACTATTACCTTTTTTTGGAACGTGAATCTCACACACCCCCTTCCCATAAATACATGCAACTCAAATTAACACTTTAATGGCAAAATAGTAAACAAACAACCCAAAGGACTAAACGGTTTGAAAGAAAACAATTAGGACCACATGATCTACAAGATGAGAAAATGGGATTTACTGGTCAATTCCCCTAAAAAATAAAAAATTGTATATTTCTTAAGAAAAAGAAAAAAATCAATATTAATTGAAAAATAAATATTAATTGGTATTAATTATTAATAAATTCATATTGTATATTTTTATATTAATTAAAAAATAAAAAATTGTATATTTCTGAAGAAAAAGAAAAAAATCAATATTAATTAAAAAAAATCAATATTAATTGGTATTAATTATTAATAAATTAATATTGTATACTTTTGTAATGAATTAATTATTAATTGATACTAATTAATAACAATTGTTAATTATTAATATTAATTGATACTAATAAAAATTAAATATTAATATTAATTTATACTAATTAATAATTTTAATATTAATTGAGACTAATTAAGCCATTAATTGATGCTAATTAATAATTTTATTATTAATTGATACTAATTAAGCAATTAATTGATACTAATTAATTTATAATGGAAAATAATTGTGACAATAATACTTCCATTACATTTTTAGCAAATGTATCAATTTTTATATTAATTGATACTAATTAATACTACTTATATTAACTTTTATTAATAAAATATTTTTTTTAGATTAAAACTGAAAAAAATGATAAAATAATCATTTTTATATCATATAAAAGCAGAAAGGACAATTATACAGTAAAATACAGTAAAAAATTATTTTATAGCTTATTAACCAAACACTATTCTGCTGCTTAAATCCATAATCCCACAGCTGTACCAAACAGGTTAACCGCTTATGTTTACAGTTATAAGTCATAATCTGTTAAACTATAATCTATAATCACTTTTCCACAACTCTACCAAACGGGGCCTATGAAATTTAAGTCCAAATACTCAATTTAAAACAAAAGTCATCATAACCAAACATAAAAACAAAAATAAAAGATTATAAAGATCTTACATACAAAAGAAGGTTTCGTTACCAAATTATTTGCATATTTACACATACAACAATAAGAATTCTACCGATATATAATCAATCAGACAATATACAAGTCAAGCAACATGAGCAAAGCGCTCAACCTTTTTATCTCCTGTATAACACTATTACTTATCATATATAGTCAGTTCTATGGCCTTAGAATTATCGAACGATACATTCTTAGGGCAACAATGGTTTATGAGCAACCTTCTTCACAAAGACCTTCCTCTTGAATTTGATCCCAAAGGGCGTCACCTCCCTATCACACAAGTCCGAGCCATGCCACACATGCCTAGGCAAATACCGGCGAAAATAGAAATAATTTGAGCTCAAGTGGGAATTGCCCTCGAGCAACTGGACTTGAGCGAAACCAGGCCGCCAGTCGTCGTCACCAGTCAATTTGAGGTATAAGTAGCAAATGGGTGATTCCACACACTGGGCTGTGATCTGGAATTGGTTTACCATGCAAGCTTGAAATGGTTTTCTCGGCACGTCATCGAGGACTTGTGGCTCCAATGGATCTAACCATCTCACGTGCTTGGAATTGAGGTGTTTTACTAAGATGTCATTTGAATTTGTGTCACCAAATCTTAGGCTGACATGGCTTGAGGTCTCAGCACCCTTTGTACACGTTGTTTCTATTGTTACTGCATAGGTACAATTTTCCTACAGTGTTAAAGAATGAAACAATTTATTAGACAATCTGTGATAGTCTCAAAGCTGATGATTAAATGTCTTGTTTCATGAACCCTCCCTACCAAGATTGGGCTCTATTTGGGCTAAAAACTCGCGATTTTTTCATTTTTGAAAATTGTTTCTGTTCAAAAAAACAGAAAAAGGAGAAATCTTGTATGAAAAAATCATTTGACAAGCTGTCTGAAAACGTCCAATTATAAATTGTTTTCTGATTTCTCAAAAACGATTTTCATGTGAAAATGAAAATTATGGAGTTTTTGATTGCCTTTGTTTTATAAAATTACTAAAGCAAAACGATGCCAAACAAGATAGCAAATACTGAATTAGAGCACTACCATAAATGTAAAGACAATAGCTCAAACCCAGACTACAAATAAAGCAAAAAGGCCGAGAAAATAAAGAAATGTACTACTTTCAATAAAAATAAAAAAGCCTCTGTCCTCATTTGATTCTGTAATCATATGAACCATGAAACAAAATTTTCTTAAATTTGATACCATGGCTTTGTCTGTCATATTGCTCTGTTCTCAATCACTTTCAATCGTACAACAGTACAAAAAAAATAATAAATAAATTTTATGGACAGAGAATCGCGTGCCAGAGACTCATGCCGTTCAATACCTTCTTTTCCGGCAAGAGACTTTTATCTAGAGCAATTACGGATGCAAAAGCAAGAAATAGAACACAGAGTGAAAAGATAGATCTTCTGCGATTGATCATCCTTATTGATAGCTAAAGCTCATATCATAAGAAAATAAGCTCTTGCAAGTTCCAGTTAGACACTTCAATCCTTGCAATTTATACTCTGTTTTTTCAATCTTTAATTGGTTCCTTCGCACACTTGAAAAGCTCATATTCTCCAGCTTTTCAGCCGCAATTTATTTGTTTATTTTTTTGGGCTAGTTGCTTGGATTTTACTCCTACTAGTCACTTTAATAGGTCTAATTTTCTTTTAATTTGGTTTAAAAAAACCCTTTTTTTTTTCTTTTTTTTTTTGGGTGTTTTGTATAAGCATCTTTAATCTTTTAACTCTCATTGCTAAATCTATATAGATTGATATTTGCTTCTCCTTTTTGATGAAACCCCTCCTAGTGGTTTTATCTTTAACTAGAAAGATTACAACAAAAGAAAAGAACAAGAGGCAATACATATCATATTATGTACAATGAAGATGAATCAATCACAATCAAAATAAACATAAAAAATAAATAAATAAATAAAACATAATTGTTATTTTTAGAAGGACAAAAAACTCGTTAGTCATTATTTCAATTTGATATTTCCGTTCAAATTGGATTTTAAAAGTAAATAATTTTGTAATGTATGTTAGTTACCTAAGGTGTACATGTAGAAAAAAGTGAAGGTAATTTGGATAGAATGGGCCAAATTAAAACTGAATTAAAGTGTAAGAGTCAAATTGTTCAACTTGAAACAACAGAAAGCAAAGTGAAATTTGGGTCCAACTATAGGAGTGAAAAGTGTAATTTATCCAAGGAATATTTCAAATTGAAACAAAAGGGAACAAAGTGAAATTCGGGTAAAATTATAAGGGTGAAATGTGTAATTTACCCAAGGAAAAATGAAACCGAAATCTTGGAAGGAGTCCTTGTTAAAAATAATCAATAAAGATAAATAATATTTTGTCAAGTATCCTGATAAAAATTAAATAAATAATATATAACAATTCCCAAAATCTTACCATATACCCTAGTAATATAAAATGATGGGCAAACCAATATATCGGGCTATAAATGGTTCGGTTTAGTTGGTGTTAAAAATATATTTAGCATCAAATTGATTTTTTTCGATTTTTATAATTGAGAAACCGATACAGACCGTGTGCTGCAATTCAATTTGATCGATTTGATGTAGAAGATAATTTACATGAAATTTTAAAATATTTTATAGTAGATTATAGAATTTTACATTGAAAATATATGAAAATTGCTCTATAAATGTTTTTCTCCCTAATTGTTATCATAAAAACGTATTATCTTAGTTACTTCTCATATAATGTTCAAAAAACTATGATATAAAAATATTTAAATATGATATTTGGTCGGTTTGGTTTGCATTAGTGTAAAAGGTTTCAAAACCGAAATAGACCGTATGTTATGAAAAATGAAAAATAGACCCGAAAACTAAAATTTCGATCGGTTTTGATCGGTCGACTCAGTTTTATCAATTTTTCTTACATTCTTACCAATATACAATATTTCTTTTCTTTCCTTTTTTGGATAGCCAATAAAGTGAAACTCTGAATCCTGACTTAGGATCTCTGTTAGGGTGAATAATAGTGAACATCAAATTGTGATTTTCAGCCATCAGTACTAGGAGGGGGAATAAAAGAGAATAGGGGAATGAAAAACTATATTACATAGTATAGGGAGAATTCAAACCCGAACATCACATTCAATAAGGGATTGTCTCATTCACCAAAACCAAGACGTGTTACCAAGAAGGATACATCTTAAAGTAAAGCCAATAATCGGGAAAGGTAGGCTGGTCTGAAACTCCCATATAGAAATAAGAGACTAGTAGGAATTTTTCTGTTAAAGTCTTTTTGCAAGCAAGTTGAAAGGAAAATGGGAATGGAAAAGAGTTTTAGGAGAGTAATTTGGAAAAAAAACTGCATCTCCAAAAACTCAACTGTTCTGTCGGTAAATATATCACTTATGGAAAAGATTACCACAAGAGAGGAGTTACTGAAAAGAAAGATCACCCCAAGTGACTCAAAACTCGAGTCGTGCTTTCTTGCCAACTATTTTCTGTCTATGTTTACTTCTTGTTGTGCATCTGGTTGGTTGGAGTGCTTGTAACCTTTTGGGGTTTTGTTCTGCTCCTCGAAGGGTGTAAGGGCATTGATTTAGACCCCCTTAAAACACCCACCCCCACAACCCCCTCACACACATGGAGGTTGGGGATTGGGTGAGAAGAAAAAAAAAAAAAAAGTTGACCAATCAAAACTAAAGGGGTGAAGGGAGTGACCCCCAAGAGGGGTCTCAACCTTTATTCAAGGGTGTAATTACCTTTGTCGTAAGTCTATTTTAATACATTGATCTTTTGCTAATAAAAAATAAAAATTAAATAAAAAAAGGCACGACGCTAGGTGCACATGACAACTTTGGCAAGTTGTAGGTGCATGCCTGCCGGGTGACTAGGCTAAAATTTGACTTGGCTCTGGACAGTTGATCAAAGTGAGATGACGAAATGACAATGTGCGTTTATGTAGTGTTCAAGGACTCTACATTGACAAGTCTTTTGGCTCCTCATTACATTGTTTTAGTGGAGTTCAAATCATCTACTCCAAGAGAAACTACAAAAAAAATGTGCCATATATTGTTAATTACTGGTTCACTATATTAACATATAAAACTATAAGTATACAATATTTATTTTCTTATTTTTAGTATAGGCAATAAAAGGTGAAGTCTGCAACTTAGCTAGTATCTCTGTTAGGGTAAATAATGAACATCAAATTGTAAAAATAAAAATAAAACAATTCTTAGTCATCTGTATGAGGAGAATAGAAAGAGAGGGAACATTACACGCAACACTAAACCTTAAACACCAACATTGGGTTTTGCTATTTGCACATACATTAAATAAATTTTTTATTACTAGTTTACCCTTGAGCACGATTATCATTCAAAAAAATTACAAAAAATCCAAAAAAAAATAAGAAAAATGCTTGGGAGCACTAAAAAGGAAACATTAGGGGGAGTGCTAATGATGTGGCAGTGGGCCCCGCCCACTTTCTATGCCTTGTTTTTCTTTTTTTTTCTTTTGTTTTTGCCATTCCCCAATGTATTAGTGCTATTAGTGGTGTATTTTTTAGTGGTCTAAATCATTGTTGAAAAAATAATTCTAAATGCACCTACCTCCTCCACCACCACCACCACCCACAACCCCTCTTCCTTCCCCTAGCTGCCACCTCCCCTCCCCACAGCCCCCACCCCCATCTGCTACCTTAACCCCTCTTCTTCTCATCTTGTCACCCCTAGCCCCTCCCTCACCATCCACAGATTGCAGCCTCTCCCTCTTTATGCCATCTCAACCCAAATGACCACCACCCAATTGCAAAAGCCTATTTGCCGCAATTGCGGTCATAAAAGAAAGGATAAGAAAAAGAGTGGGTGAAAATTTTGATATAGATTGTACCGATTTAAAAATAACTAAATATATTGGAAATAGATTGTATAGATTGCAAAAACCTATCAGTACAATCTATATTCAAAAGATGCACAATATATTGAAAATTTTGATATAGATTGTACCGATTAAATTTAGTTATGTTTGAATTTAGGAAACGGGTTGTACTTAGAATGTGAAAATTAGTAAACAATCCCCTAGTACCATGTGGTGTTACTTATGTAGTGCTCCCGACAAATGAAAAAATGCAATCCATACTAAGGCCTCGTTTGGCAAGTGGTGATTTTAGTCTAAAAGTCAAAAAGTTATTAAAAAAATCAAAAAGTCTACAATTTTATCCTATAAATCTATGCACAGTGAAAATGTACTAAGCAGCAGTGTACTATCACAGTGTACTAGGCAGTAGTGTCTTGATGCCTATTGTACTAAGCCGCAGCCTACAATATGATTTGATATTTACAAATATGTTATATTGTTTTATATGTTTTCAAACATATTATATTGTTTTATTTGTACTAGGCAGCAGCCGTGCAGCCTTGGCATCAGTCTACCGTCTGCTGCATTTCTGTCAAATTACTCACTATTAATTATATATATTATTTCTTTTTATATCTTTTTGTAAAAAGTCAAAAAGTTCATCTCAAACATACTAATTTTTTTTACATCGTATTTTAATCAAAAACCAAAAAAATTACTAAAAAATATGTTCCCAAAATGAGGCCCAAGTAGGCCATCCCTATCTCCCAACTACCTAACAAAGATGAGTTATCATGTCCTACTCGCAATATTTTCCATTTCGCCATTAATTTGAACCACCACGTAAACAGCATCACATAATGTTCCGGGAGTACCCAATGATTACTTCTTAGAATGTGGGTGAACTTGAAAGTTTAGTGAGTGCAAATAGCCCTGACATTACACCCAAAAAGGTATATCTCATCTACCAGGCGAACACTTGAAGACGGCAAGATATTTAGGAGTTTGAAGAGACGCATATCAGTTACACAGGATACATCTCAAGGAAAAAACAATAATTGGGAAAAGGTAGGGTCTGAAACTTCCATGGGGATGTCAGGTTCCGCTGATGAATCCAAGAGAATCGAGTTTGAGATGAAGAAGAGGACAACAAAATACAATACTAAGAGCCTAACGTCTTTTGAGTTATTGGGAAACACATTGCTTACTAAAATTGTGGGTTGGTGTTTTTTTAATAACAGTTATTCGTTGTCTTTTGTTGTTTGAAGAATCAATGGACCGATTCTGACTTATCAGGATGTAGATGTAGTTGTTTTTTATTCATTTTGTTGCATCTTTGACCTTTTCTTTCAGAATAAAAATTTCCTTTTAAACATTGATTTTATTATTAAGGAATCAAATCATTTTACCACGAATTGAAAGCGAAGCGCGTGACTTGGATTCATCTTTTGTCGTTGGCTACGAACTGGAATCCGCACAAGCCGTTGCAAACAAAGAGCCAACTCATCTGACTGTACTTGATAATTTGGCTGTTGTTGCCTTGTAATCATCTTGTTTGTACTTGCCCTCTCGGCATGGAAGTAGCTTGAGGAATCCAACACCGGAAACTTTTTTTTACTACCAGGAGTCTAACACTGAAACTCAAGAGGCTTTCCATTTGAAATCTAACACTGAACCCCTGAACAGTTGGGCATGCACGGTAGCATGAAGTTCATGGTCAATCTGCAATTGTTGGGAAAAAAATTAAATAATCAGGTTACTTGACAAGGCTTAAAAATGCAACTTCACAGTCGATCAGCCTATGCCTCTGTTATAGATATGTTTAATGATATTATAGTTCTCTACACGGATATGGACATGCAACATGACACAAACACGTTGAATTGTCAATTTTCAAAAAATGCAAAACACATCATGTTAAAGACACACAAAATATATAGTTTTTATATATTAATTATACGACATATATATATATATATATGAATATATTATTCATAAATAATAATAAAAAAAATGCAGCATAACTCTAATTCTTATAAATTTAGGGTTTTTTTGTTTTTAGCATTATATCCTAATTTTTTATGTTCAAACTTATAATTTGTTTTATGTGTGTCTAAGTGACAAACATTATATCCTCCAAGTGTCCGGGTCTAAAACATTTTTAATAAAATAGGACACGTTTTGAACGAGTGTTAGACATGTGTCAAAAAGTTGTTGTGTGAGTGAATTTCCGATCACACTGCCCTCCTTAGTAATTCAGCTGTAGAACACAGGTAGAATAGATGGCACCCTGTAACCTGCACAGAAAGGAAAGGCTCCGGCGGTTGGTTCTTCCACCCCGGGGGCACTCCGACGATCAAAGTCAG